>JAHKKF010537743.1:0-25773 GCA_019740295.1 Labeo calbasu
AAATGTTTGTTGAACAGCAAATCAGCATATTGATGATTTCCGAACGTAATAATGCTGAAAATAAGTGACATTTTAAAATATATTCAAATAGAAAGCAGTTATTTTAAACAGTACAAAATCTAACTGTTCAAAAACTTTTGACTGGTAGTGTTGTAGAATCCAATTATGTTCACCTTGATTTTTCTTCTATTTTTTTGATAAAGTACACATTTGGAAGATACAGTAAGCAAGGGATAATGCAGGTACAGTAGTTACTATTGCAAAATAACTCCAGACAGGGAGATTATTAAAGATGGACAGTTATGAATTAGCTTCATGTGTCACACACTGCTAAGTTTGCCAGGGATATACATATATGTTCAAGAAATGAATTTGAGTTTAAACTGATTAATTATAGATAGAGAAATTATGGAAATTAGGCGAGTCAAGGTTTTGTCTTCACATGACAGTAAAGGGTTAACATCCTTCATGCCCATCCCACACGATAAACAGTGGTGGAGCCCAAGAGCCGAGGGCCAGTGATGACCATCACGCTACAAACCTCACAGAAAACCCTCACAACACTCACACTCAGGAAGTCACGGCTCTACAATGGCAGACAAGTCTCTTCCTAACAGATCTCCAAATGGATCACCAAATCTAATTTTCAGGCAAGGATAAGAGTTTAGAAAAAGACCAAGAATCTAAGAAATGGAAGAATATCATCTGTGATGGGTAAATAGCATTCAATTGTCATCTTCCACTTTTTTAATTTAAATTTTTTTTAAAGTGGATTTAACTTTTGTAAATCTGCCTATAAACACAAATCTAAGTATTTCCAGATATTCCATAAATTAACCTAAAACAAATTACCTGTCAGACTCCAACAGATGAATTGCTGGTGGACACAACAACATCAGAATAACAACAGCTTTAACACAACAAAGCAGCAATGGCTACATACTTCACTTCTCTGCACTTCGATGAGACCGCCATGTCCTGAAGAGAAACAGGAGCTCTCTGGTGAGCAGAACTTCTGGAAAAGGTCAAAGGTCTTGGGTTAAGCATGGTGTCAGTGGAGGTCTCTGTGGCTTTTATGCTGTGCAGTGTGCTGATGAAAGCCAGAGCTCTGGTGAGTATTTCACTACTGACATACACTTTATTTACAACAGAAATGTTAATGTGTCTACTCTGAGGCCAGTCTGCACATATTTGTCTAATCTTTCCATAGTGATAAAAAAGTGTGATAAAAGTGTGCTTCATTGAATGTGCACTTGTAGTGTATTTCAGATCTTAAAAGCATATATATATATATTTTAAAACCTGTACTTGGGGACAATATGTTGAGCATAAAAAATAAAAGGCTAAAAATACTTTTAAAAAGTGCACTTTGTAACAATGTCAAATTAACAGTTTTACTTTGAAGTACATTTTAAATGTTTAATGTTTTATGTATGCATTATACATAATATTTTTTAATCTTTTGTCATAGTGTAATTAAATATAAATATAAATAAATATAATTTTTTAACCGCACTGTTATTCAATATTATATTTTTTTTAATTTACTAAATGCAACTTTATTACAATTGTACAGTTGCAAATATATTTGAAATAAATACATCACAAGTTAAAATAAAAGTTACAACAAAACATATTTAAGTTTACCATTAATGCATGTTGTAATACCATTAAGACAATAGAAGTAATTATAAATATTAACAACTAATTGCAATCAATATAAATTTAAACTGTAACACTTTTTCATTCAATTGTAAAAAACATGCAACTAAGTGTCTGGAACCTTACATTCAGTTCACACTTAAGTATTAATTAATTTATTCTTATAAAGCACATAATTTCTGTAAAAAGTACTCTTTTTAAAATGTGCAAAACTGTACTTTTTTCACATGTTTTATAATGTATAATGTTTGCTAGTTTAATTGCCAATTTAACTAAATGCATTATTATTAAATATGTAATCAAAATAGTGGTTCCTTTCTATTTGCTCTTTTCTCTGTAAATACAGTAGTTACAAGTTTTGAATTATACAACTGCTTAAATAACTACAGAATTACTATACATTATATGTGACATTAAAAACAATTGTTGTGATAAGACCAAAATAAGTGCAAATATACACTGCCGCTTAAAAATTTGGGATCAGCAAGATTTTTAAATGTTTTTTTAAAGATGTCTCTTATGCTTATCAAAGTTGCATTTATTTGATCAAAGATCAAAATATAAAAAAAGATCAAATATAATTTATTCCTGTGATGCAAAGCTGAATGGTCAGCATAATTACTCGAGTCTTCAGTGTGACTCAATCCTTCAGATATCATTCTAATATGCTAATTTATGATCAATGTTGGAAACAGTTGTGCTGCTTAATATTTTTTTAAGGAGACCCTTTTAAGGATTCTTTGATGAATAAAAGTTCAAAAGAACTGCATTTATTCAAAATAGAAATCTTTTCTGACAATAAAAAGTCATCAATTTAATACATCCTTGCTGAATAAAAGTATCAATTTCTTTCAAAGAAAGAAAGAAAGAAAGAAAGAAAAAAAATTACTGACCCGAAACTAAATGGCAGGGTATATTGTTTCAAAACAATTCTCATTTAAATAAATGCTGACCTTTTTTTGACGTTTTATTCATCAAATAATCCTGAGTATCACAGGTTCAAAAAATATTAATCAACATAAATTATTACTAATATATATATATTTAACTTAATCTTATTCCATCATATTCAAAGTCGTTGACTGGTTAACATAGGTGATCGTCTTTACTTGATCAGCTTTCTCAATTATCAGTTGGATCGATGTCTCATCAGCCACACAAATAAATTTGTTTGGTTTGAGTGGCTTGCGAGAAGACCGCAGACAGAGCCGTGTGTGTGTGAGATTCCCCAGCCAAGGAATCACTCAGGCAAAGGGAAAATTACCCTTTTCACCTTTCACTCTTTTTTCATATTTTTTGTTAGGTAATATACAGTGGCCTTTCCAGCACTCAGTTCAGTTAAACTGAGCACTGTTCTTCAGTAAAATCCAGGTCCTGCAAATTCTTCGTATGATTTTGAGATCCATCTTTTCAAACTGAGGACAACTGAGGGACTCAAACACAACTATTAAAAAAGGTTCAAACATTCACTGATGCTCCAGAAGAAAACACAATGCATTAAGAGCAGGGGGTGAAAACTTTTTGTATTTGAAGATCAGGGTAAATTGTACTTAATTTGTCTAATTTGTACTTAAAGTATCTTCTGTTGCATCTAAAGTGCAGTACTAAATGGGGATGTTTCAACAAAATAAGAAAATTTTGGACATCCTGTTCAAAAGTTTTCACCCCCTGGTTCTTAATGAATCATGTTTCCTTCTGGAGCATCAGTGAATGTTTGAACCTTTTTTAATAGTTGTGTTAAAGTCCCTCAGTTGTCCTCAGTGTGAAAAGATGGATCTCAAAATCATACGAAGAATCTGCAGGACCTGGATTTTACTGAAGAACAGTGCTCAGTTTAACTGTTCAGAACAAACAAGGGACTCATGAACAACCATCACAAAACAAAAAAGCAGTCGAAGATCATACAGTTAACCACAAACAGTATTAAGAACCAAGGCTTCCCAAACTTTTGAAGAATTATTCAAAATTACAATATATTTTTATATTATTATATTAAAATTATTAAAATTATTCACATTTTCACAGATTCTGCAAGGGGTTCACAAACTTTCACATGCCACTGTAGGTAGCAAATCTTAGTCGTTTGTTTAAACTGGTATCTGCAAACTTAAAATGTGAAAAGCAAACTCAGTTCTTTTGAAAAAAAAAAAACTGTTGTGAAATTTACCTTTACAAAAGTTGACAGTACACTTTTATACCTTATTTACCCTTAAAGGATACATTAGGAATATATACATAGACCTACACATTAAAACCTAAAGAGTATTAGTACTTAAAGTGTATGTATTGGTACCGACCTTTTAAAAGGGTAGCGCAGATAGATTTCGTACTTTTTTTGGAGAGTGTAGGTGTAAAGAAATGTATTTTTTAAGGTTGTGCATATCCGTGTTTAATGCTAATGAAGAAAGGAAAGTGTGTCTCTTTGTTTGTGCTGTCAGGCTCAGAAAGACTTACTGGCTAATGCATGCACATGCTCACTGAAGCAGAAAATGAGTTGGTCAGCGAGAGATGAATGCTTGATAAACAGACAATTTAGAAATGGCATTAACATGACCCTGAAAAGCACCATTGATCAAGACCTCTGCCATGCCACTAATTGCATCTACACTGGAGAAGACAGTTGTTCGAACATCCTAGTGAAATACATTTTCAGAATATTTCAGATGTTTAGACTTTATATATTTTATAACATTGTGAAACTACTTCAAAAAGTGTACTTCTTTATTACTGAAATAAAATAACCCCCTTTAAATAGAAATAAAAAAACCCTGTTTTTATATCTATAAATCTTTCTGACATTCTTACAGTTGTTTGAACACTGGGCAGTCACACAAACCAATTATTAGGAATCAATGGCATTAGTGCGTTTTCCAAGAGTAAAAACTATAAATTAAATGAGACAGTTGGTTAATTGACTCTAGCATTTTCAGTGGAAGGATTTCACCTGTAATCTATTCGTAATACACTCACTTATTAGGTGCACCTTGAGATTTTGGTCCATATTGACATGATAGTATTACGCAGTTGCTGCAGATTTGTCAGCTGAACATCCATAATGTGAATCTTCCGTTCCACCACATCCCAAAGCTGCTCTATTGGATTGAGATCTGCTGACTGTAGAGGCCATTTAAATATAGTGAACTCATTATCATGTTTAAGAAACCAGTTTGAGATCATTTTAGCTTTGTGACATGGCAATTTATACTTCTGGACATAGCCAGAAAGGCTACACTGTGGTCATAAAGATATGGACATGGTCAGCAACAATACTCAGGAAGGCTGTGGCTTTTAAACCATGCTCAGCTGGCACTAAGGGGCCCAAAAAATGCCAAGAAAATATCCCCAACACCATTACATGACAACCACCAGCCACAAAGCACGATGGTTCCATCCATGCTTTCATGTTGTTTGTGTGGTCTTCTACTGATGTAGCCCAAGTTTTGATGTCTTTTGCTTTCAGAGATGATCTTCTGCATTGTAACAACTGGTTAGTTAAATTACTGCCTTTCTATCAGCTCTAACCTGTCTGTCCATTCACCTTTGACCTCTGGTATAAACAAGGCACTATAAACAAGGCACTTTCGCCCACAGAACTGCTGCTCACTGGATATTTTCTAATAAAGTGGCTATTGTTTTGATTTTAATGTTATCCTGAAATCATGTGACTTGTTGTGGAGTATATACTGTTGCTTTATATGACCAGACAATTTGGTATAAAGCATAAACTTACACTGAAGGAGAGACCCAAGCCAAAATCATAGAAATTTGAAGTTGGGCTCTGGACTTGACCCAGTAAGCAACCATGTGATGTTAAGTTTTGTTCTTCAGAAAATAAAATTGTTTAATGTTTGTTGATTGGAACTGTGAAATGTAAGCGATCTCATTTATCCAGGCAAGGAAGGCAGTGCCTCCTCAAAATACCAGATGAGGAAAAAAATCATAGTAAAAAAATAAAACAATGCAAAAATTACAAAATATAACATTAAAAAGTATATAAATCACTTGTTTTTCTAAAGAAACTCTTTCAAACAACGACACCAGCAGGTAAAGTGACAGCTGGAGTCCGCATCTCTCTAGTCTCCCCTGAGCTGAACCCATTGAGTTTTAATAGACCCCCTAAAGCGTGCAGTGGGTTTGGTGGGAGGTAATTAAAAATGAATGAGGGAAAGTCACCTGAGAGGAGGCAATGCCTCCATCGTGATATGATTGGATGTAATTGGTTGCGTTCAGCTGTGTTTGTTTCATGCGATAAATCCTGCCTCTTGTGTTTGTGCGTGTTCCGCGTTCACAAGTCAGTCTGAATAAACAATATATTGGCATTAATGGGAAGACTAATTTAAAAGTGTAATATTTAAGAGGATCTATTGACAGAAATGCAATATAATATATACAACTATGTCTTCAGAGGTGTATAAAGACCTTACATAATGAACCGTTACATTTTTATTACTTTAGAATGAGCAATTTCTGTCTACATACACCACATATCCTCTTACATGGAAATCGCTATTTTGGGTCGCCATGTTTCTACAGTAGCCCTCGTTACTATGTTGTTCTTGCGATTAAAGCACTGACACAATGATGAACAAGCAACAATAATACCTAGTTTTCTCATGAAACTTTAGATGGCGCAGGCTGATGGGTGTCAACGTAACTGATGATATTTCACAGCCTTATACAACCTGGAACAAGCTGATTGGTTCATGTCGCAGCCAATGAGTTTGCACCTTTACCTTTAAATGGCTGGTTGGCATTCACTGAGCCTTTCTCAGGGTGCTTTCAGAGTTCCTGTAAAACACTTCACCTTCCTTAGCTCCACCTGTATAGATTTGCAAGTGGTTATTTGATATGCTATTTGTGCAGCAGCAGTATTTCTTAAATACTCACAGCACTGTATCGCCATATGCTTTGGCAGTAGCAAGTTCCTGTACTTGTTTGCAGCAGCAGCAATAATCTACAACTACAGCAATAACCAACAGCAGCAGCAATTCAGCAACAGTGTAGCAAATCTATTCCGCCAAGACTAAATACATTAACATTGTCATATCCATTAACATGACAAAATCTTCGAGAGTTGTCATGGAAGAAATATTCACAATAACATATTGGTTTACTGATTTAAGTAAATATAATTCCTTAATTTACCACTGGCTACTCTCTGGTGTCTCAGACGACAGACGATATATTTTTCCTGTGAGGCCACTTAAGCTTCTCTATGTGCAATTCGTAAACTCACCTCTAGATGCCGCTAAAATTTACACACTGCACCTTTAAACCTGCACCTTTAATGGGGTCCTATTATACTCTTTTACAAAGTCTTGATTTTGTTTTGGGGGTGTACTAGAACATGCTTTCATGCTTGGTGGTTCAAAAAACGCATTATTTTTAACATAATTTACATTATTACAATACATTTCTCCCAGTCTGGCACATAAGGATCAATAAGTTCCGGGTTTAATGAAAAAATGAAAAATTAAATGTGTTGTGATTGGTTAGCTGTCCCACTGCATTGCGATTGGCAAACAGCTTAGACGGTATTTCAGTACTGCCACGCCCCTTGTCAAAGAAGCAAGTTCCATGTACAACTGTTAGCGCAAGATAGATTAAAGAGGTTCTTACGTTTTAAATATGGATATTTTTCTTGCAAAAACGCATCGATTCGCTACATGAGTCCTTTATTAACCCACCAGAGGCGTGTGAGGCCCTTATTATTATGGATGGATGCATATTATTGGACTTGTTTTGGGCTGCTGAGGAGAAACACCCGTCTATGCCATTCTAAAGCTTGGGAGTGCCAGGATAATTTTTTTTAATGTAACTCCGATTGCATTCGTCTGAAAGAAGGAAGTCATATACACCTGCATGGATAGTGAGTAAATAATACGGTAGTGTTGGGTCCTGTCATCAGCCTGCGAGATCGCGAATACATGATATTATCGTGCTAATGTATTTAATTGTTTACATACTTAGTTTCATTGCCTGAAACCAGCTCCAGCATAAGACTAAAAGCAGCCTAACATTATCAAAGAACATCATCACTGATTAGCCTAGCCTATTCTAGTGCAAGTTTATGCATTAAGTGAAGCTGTCTACACTGTATGATGAATAAATCTCTTACCACACACTGCACACGTCTGCGGGGCGTTACGGCTCTGACGCGGCAACCAGAATAGATTGCGGCTTCGGCATGTGTTTCGACCCCCTGTACTGCACACGTCTTCGGCGTTACAACTCTGAAACGGCCACTCTAGTCAATGCTTGTGTTTAAACCCGCCGCGCTGCGGCTCGTTTAAGCGGTTCTCCGGGCTGCATCGCTAAAGTTAGACTAATCCCCCACCTGGTCCTTACCCTCCCTCCAACAATTTGAATTTCCGTGGGCGGGATTTAATTTAATGATATTCTAATGGACCGCATTGTCACATCATTGCATGCAGAAAACAAACGCTGTAGTCCACAGGAGGTGTTCGTTGTGGTTCTTGAAAAAAACGAAATCTCCTTTTGGAGTGGACTTTGAGATTTGTAACTTTGTAGATCTTTTTTATGCCCAAACATACACATCACACACTATCTAAAGTTCAAAAAGTGAAAAAGCATAATGGCACCCCTTTAGGTAAACATGTCGCACACTTAGATATAACGACTTTGTTATGTCAAAATAAGACGAAATGGCTTGAAAACATGATCTGTGAGAGTTTTTAGTGAGTAATTGGTTTGTTTAAATTTAAAGTAAATCAGGTGAAATTTAAAGTAAACATTGACCAACATTTCTCAAAGTTTGATGACTGATGTTTCAAAAATAAAAAAGTAGTTAAAAGGTAACTATTAAAAAATAGCCGAACATAAGTTCACAAATAAAACATATTGTTTAAATTGTCACTGCCTTGAGATATTATTTTGAAATAAATGTAAAATGCTTAAAAACATTAACTTGGTACATACTTGGTTTAATGAATATAATACTGATTACATTGCAAATGTAAAGATATAAAATAGAATTGTTTATTTTTTCCTTTGACAGAAGTAATGTTTATTTAACCAAGAAATTTACATTTGATTTAAAAAAGGAAAAACTTTGAGGACTTTGCCTCCTCATTTCTGAGCAGCACTGCACACCACTGCATTTATCATATTAAAATGATACCAATTTTGGGGTTGTCTGTGCATAACTCACTGTAAATATTTTAGGGTGTTTTGAATGGTTGCTAGGGAGTTACTAAGTGGTTGTTTGGTTGCAAGGAGGTTGCTTACATTCAGATCAAAAGTGCTCATTTTTAAGTTTCTGTGTCAACAAAGTGTGTAAGAACTAGCCTGGCCAACTAACACATATGCAGCCGCAACTGAATACCACAAATCTAGCGTCCACACAGCTGATATTTAGCTGTTGTAGTTTTTCCACGTTGTGTGCATGAATAGCTAGACACAGTCAAATTGTGCCATAGGAGAATCGTCACTGTTTGTGGCCCTCCAAACCAAAAATAAATTTTCAGCCAAATATTGTAAGTTGCAAATATGTTTGATTGCTTAGAAAAGTATTGGACTTTTCTCAAGATGAATGTTTTAAAGTGTGTGACAATTACAATACGTAATTTTTCTGCATGGTCATTCTTTCCTTAACTCATTTTAGACACCTTCTTCTTCTTTCTTTCTTACTTTCTGAGTCTCGTGGTCAGTAGGTGTGTGAGTCTGAGGTTTTGTTTGGTGGTTGTGAATGTATTCAGGGCACAAATGCTCCTGTGTGTTTCCAGTCGTGAGGATCCAGCGATCAGGGCTCATAATGTGGCATGGTGGTGAGGGATGGCCATGGGTGTGGGGTGTGTAAGGTTGGATATGCTCTCTCATCCTGAAGGTTGAAGAGAGCTCGTCACATACCACAGGGCAGTGCAAATATTTCACAACACTGAGAGACAGCACATCAGCCTAAAAGAAGGTATGCCAGATGTGGTGATGGATGGATGATATGCCAATGATTTCAGCTGAGATCATGGAAAATGAAAAAGCAACACAAATATGCTTAGAAATGAAGGGAGGTTTCTATCAGTCTTTTATGATACACACATCTCCTCTGCACTGCAGGTGAAATGTTAAAATAACAGAACCACTAGTAGAGTATCATACAATGACTTTTATTTTGTGTGCCATTGCACCATTCAACAGTGCTGATCTGGGTTAAGCATGTACTACTGTGACCTACATTATATAAGCTAGTTGTTTATTTTAAAAATTGGCTTTCTCTATTGCTTTTCTTTCAGATTGATTCTGATGATGTCATCACCAGAGACGAACAGATCTTTCTTCTGATTGGTGCACGGACGAGGTGTGAGAGAAGCATCCGTGCCCAGCTCGATGTTGTCAGAGGTATTATAGTGTATCTCTGCTTGATAGGTGCACTTTATTGTGATTTTTCTTTGGAAGACAATGCATGTAAATGTGTGTGTGTGCAAAGGGGCATTTTACAATGTCATTGTTAGTAACGCCCCAACCTTAGATATTAAACTTTGACACGTCAAGGGTTACGATTTTCACCTGGTGGATGATAAAAAAGGATTAAAAAATCCCATATGACTCATACGTGCTGATATCTGGCCTATCAGTAAAATTAAGTGTGATATTTTTGGCATAATATAAACCTAGAAAAAATAACTGCATAAAACAGACGGCTGCCGACACAATCAAAGGCTTGCATCTTCCTACCCCTACAGATCCAATTTCCGGAAGACACCAGGATTTATGATTGTGGCAAATTAGACTGCAGCCCTGTTTATATAAAGATTTTATGATAAGGAATATTGATTTGAGCTCAGCTTCCTTTGTTATTCATAGAGATGAGTCACTTTATAGCAGGATACTAAAGAACCCAGAACCATGGGATAAAAACGGATCCACTGCTGTTGGGTTACAACAAAACATTCAGGATTTGTACCATAGCTTCCAACAGTATGTTGAGGAGATTAACTTGCCTTGTCACTTTCAAAGATCTTTTTGGGGGAAAATACATATATTTTGAGTTAAGTACACTCTGTGTCATACTGAAATGTATGAATCTGATGTTTGTTAGAGGATCACTGTGTTCCTGAGTGGGATGGGATCATTTGCTGGCCCTCAGGAAAACCCGGTCAGATGGTTGCAGTTTTGTGTCCTGAGTACATCTATGACTTCAACCACAGAGGTCTGTTAAACCCCCCTGAACAATATAAAAGAAAATATTAGATGTAAACCAGCTGTGTTCTCATTTTACTGACAAATATGCTTTTATAAACTAAAAAGCAGACCAAGTATTGAAATTGCATAGTTACAAGCTGTGTTGGGGGTAACACATTACAAGTAACGCTAGTTACGTAATCAGATTACTTTTTAACTTGGTAACTAGTAAATTAATGCATTACTTTTAAATATACAACAAAATATTTGAGTTACTATTTCAAATAAGTAATGCAAGTTAGTACTTCCTTCAGCCTGAGGGCTATTCCTTTTTACTTTTGGTGTGAAAGGGCCTTTACAATTAGCAAAAACATAACTTCATGCGCAGCCCAGGTGACAAAAAGTAATGCAAAAGTACATCACTTTCCATAGAAAGTAACTAAGTAACAGAATTAGTTAATTTATATGGAGTAACAAAATATTGTATAGTGGACTTCAATGGGACCTAATGGGTTGAAGGTCCAAATTGCAGTTTCAATACACTTCAAAGGGCTCAACATGATCCCAGCCGAGAAACAAGGGTTTTGTCTAGCAAAACGATCTGTCTTTTTTTTTTTTTTTAATTAAAAAGTTATATACTTTCTAACCACAAATGCTTGTCTTGCAATAGCTCTGCGATGCACGTCCGTGACTTCACGCAATGTTTGAAAGGTCAAATGTGGTTTGTGCTTATGTACATCAGTTCAAAACGGTAGGGTAGGGTGAATTTTTCATTTTCACCTCCAACTTCAAAATTGCCAACAACATAAACTTTCTTTGCACGTTCGCTTTAATCACTGGGTTGGTACTTCTGCCTACATCACACATGACCTTTCCAACGTTACTACAGAAGGTCAGGTTAATGCAAGACAAGCATTTGTTGTTAAAAATTATATGTGATGCGATCCAGGAAAACCCGTCGGATATCACGCTGGGACATTTTCGGAATATTCGAAAAATAGATTGAATGTAATTTTTTCTGTCAAAATTAGGTTTACATTAAATTATTGTTTTATAACATCTTGTCTATCATCCCTGAAAAATATATGACAAAGTTCACTTGTTTAGTGCAGAAAAATAACTAAGAAATTACTGTGTCTTTCTCTTATGTTAAAAATGTGCTGGGGAGGTACTTTCTCTTAATACCATAAAAACAGTTAACCTATTAAAATAAACCACGTAACATATTTAATAAAGTTGTATCAATGAACATTCTCACCAGTCCTGTGCAAACTACAGCACGCAAAGTTTTTTATTTATTTTTTGATATAATGAGATGGCGGAGCGCAAGAGTACAACGCAATCTGAAGTAGCTGCTCAATCTTGGTGATGTCAGTGCCCTAAACAATGTTATAATGGACTATTTCACATCCAGTGATGAAGGATAGGATGATGAAATTACTACCCAGATAGCACAAGTACGTCTGCAAGATGTCTGTTAAAGATACACTTGATCTGAAAAGCATCTGCTGTGTACAAACATCTGACAGACATCTGTAAGATGTCAGTTTAAATCATAAACATCTTAAAAACAACTAATAGGGGTTATGCGCAACAGACTTCCGTATTCTGCTAAACAGGTCTCATTGCTTCTGGTTCACACGTTTTGCATATGCCTCGTTAAATATGAAGCCGTTTTACTCAAGATGCCTTCAAAGTAGACACTAAAGTTGATCAAAACCAATGTCCATCACATATGTGGATTGATATATTAAAGTTTTTGTCTTTATTCTTTTCACTAACATTTATATATAAACATTGAATAAAACGTTAACAATAAAAACAGCTAGCCAGTTTAACTAATTTTTATTAAACTTAAGTTCATTGATATTGCATTGAATATTGTCCTCTTCAGGGTAATGTTAGTCTGTTTGTGTAATTATTATGCAGTACAGCGCTGCTAACAGACACCTCTCGTTAAACCCATTAAGTGAAAGCTGTCTCACTTTAAACCTGTTCTTCTCAAAATTCCATTCCTGAAAATCAGAGCTATCAGCCAAATTAAGATAGCCATAACTTTTATGTTCAAGCTATGGACAAAATAAAAACAGTTTTGGAAAAGGCTTGAACCTAGCTGGTTTCCTAGATCGCATCACATATCTTTTTTTTTTCAGAAAATGATTGATCATTTCACCACATAAGTCCCTCTTTCCTCGGCTAGGATCATGTAGAGCCCTTTAAACCTCCACTGAAACTGCAATTTGGACCTTAACCCTGTTGGCTCCCATTGAAGTCCACTATATGGAGAAAAATCCTGGAATGTCTTCCTCAAAAACCTTAATTTCAGCCAAGTGTATATCTGATAAAGTATAATCTGGTATTAATATTACTGTTTTACATGGATTTAGGACACGCATATCGCCACTGTGATGCGTCAGGAAACTGGGAGCAGGTGTCCACAATAAACCGGACATGGGCCAACTACACAGAATGCACAACTTACCTGCACACCAACCACAGCGATCAGGAGGTGCGTGTATTTTTTATAACTCATAAGCAGCTATAATGTAATTGGTGGCATGTATTTCTTTAACTATTTCTTATACATCAGGTTAGTTATTCAAACAAATCTTTATTTAACTTCAGTACGACCACCATTTTCTGAATGATTAGATCGACAAATTGGGTGAAAAATTCATAGATTAAACTAAAGGAAGGGCCCAAACCTATAAACCAGAATACCTCAGATACATTGACTTGGACTCTTTTTACATGGGTCAGTATTCAACCATCTAGCAACCAAAAAGAAACATCTGCATAGCAACACATAACAACGAGATGAAGAGTATTTTTTTTTGTCTGAAGGTCTAGAACAAGAGAATAGACTGAAATGTATTAACTTTTGTGCACAACTTGTGTTTGATTAGGAGGTCTTTGAGCGTCTTTACCTCATGTACACTATTGGATACTCCATATCACTGGCGGCATTACTGGTGGCTGTCTTTATCCTTTGCTATTTCAAGTAAGTAAGTGAAAAATTAACATTTCAACAAGACAGATTTGTTAGACAAGTGTTTAAATATAATAGTAGCACTGAATACATCAGTAACAGTAAACAACTTACGAACACAAATCTAGTCCAGAAGGATTTCCATGTCCACCTCAGTCTGTGGCTGATGAGAGTGTTTTGATGCCCATGTGTGCAGACTTTTGTTGATTGAGATATCTTTGCTATGATCTGGTCAGACAGTCAGGAGGTCCTCTGCTGTCTGAGGAAGAGAGCAGGGAAAAGTTGCACCAGGATTTTTGTAATTTACCCATGCAGAACCCAAACATTACTTTCAGTTTGTACTACATTCTATTTAACCATATTTCAAAGACAATTAATTGTCAAGTAATTGGGTCATTCTATAATTGTGGGTACATCTCATGTCTGTGAAGTATATTTTTGATATATTTTTTATCAATGTAAAGCTAAATTCTAAAAAATGCTAAATTTTCTAATACACTATTATATTTTTCCCAGTCACACTACTATATGTTGAAAAAGCCATTTTGTTCAAAAGTGATGTTCGTATCACATACAATCCTAGTATTCAGCTGTCCAATTTTGTAAAGTTGCTCATTGTACTCTGCATTTAAGCATGAAAATGACCTCAAATATAAATTAATTTCATAGTTTTGCTTTCAGTTATATTAGGTTTTCAAGACATTTAGAGGTGTTTAAAATATAATAAGTGTTTACTGTGATATAACTTGTTTTATTTGTGTCCGAAAAACCATTGTCAACTAAGATACCCACTAGAAAAACCCCCTCAAAAAGGAATGATTTGTCCTATTCTCACATAATTTGCACAGTATGATTCTAGTTTCCTCTAGAAGCACATGGATGAAACATTAAAAGTTATGTTCTCTCTTTCTTTCCCCTAATAATGGTTAAACTAGCAAATCTGTGTCAAGAGTGGATTAATTGACTGTCAACAGTGTTACACAGGTATTATTGCTGCAAGACAATTTAACTAAAACTTATGTTTTGTTTATGAAAATATATTTCTAAACATACCTAGGCTTTCTAGGCTTCCATGTTGAGTATAGGCCCAAAACACAAAAAACGTCAACTAAGTTACCTGTCAACTGTGTTACCCAGTAGAGGTAACATGGTGGACAGCAGCAAACATAGATGGTTTTTAATGCACATTTTCCTACAGATTACCTTTAGTTATATAGCATTTGATACAATATAGATTGTTTCAAAGCAGCTATATAAGGTCATGTTTGGGTTTTTGGGAAAAAGGAAAACTTTTTTCTTCACATCGTCAAATTCTAAATGTACCCCTAATTATAGAATGACCCAATTAATAAACTGACAAGTAATTGTCAAATTACTTATAAGGAGGGACTTCAGTCCATCAGTTTAGTTTTACTCTTAAGTTCAATTAAGTGCATTTAATATAAAATAAAATTGTAATAGATGTCATTTAATGTCAGAACTGAATGTCAGAAAACATTACATTCAGTGCGCACTTAATTACATAGGGTAGCTGCATCGGAAATCACATTGGTATTAGATTTGACTTCACAACTGTTGTGTGTTCCATTATTCTTCCGTCTGTTTTTTCTAGACGCCTCCATTGCACCCGTAATTACATCCATATCCACCTCTTCACCTCATTCATATGCCGAGCAATCAGTATATTTGTGAAAGATGCCGTTCTTTATGGCGTCACGGATGAGGGCAAACTAGAAGATGGGGCCGTTGGACAAAGACCCTACATGGTACTCACAAAGACACATTTGCACATGAATACATAATAAATGCTACAGAGCTCAACATTAGTTTATCGGTCTTGTGTGCTGTATCAGGTGGGCTGCAAGGTTGCTGTGACCCTCTTCCTGTATCTCTTGGCAACCAATCATTATTGGATCCTGGTGGAGGGTCTGTACTTGCATAGTCTGATCTTCATGGCTTTCCTTTCTGATAAGAACTGCCTGTGGGCTTTAACAATCATAGGCTGGGGTGAGTTGACACTTTTGTTTTGAAGATAGTAGCTGATAGTAATAGCTGTTGAGCAATCTGTTATGACCTTGAGGGTGACAAAAAGTTTGTAGATTAGGTTTCCTTGAACATCCTGTTTCAGTCTCTCTTATTTCCTCTTTCATAGGGATACCGGCAGTGTTTGTATCCATATGGGTCAGTGCCCGGGTGTCTTTGGCAGACACACAGTAAGTTTACACACAAACAGGTGGCACAGATGCATTCGGCGCCTACATGCAAAGGTTTCTGTTAAACCTCTAAATGTTAACACCTTGGATCACCTGGGTTCCTTTTGGCCCAAGATGCTGGAATAGGCCCCAACATCCCCACGACCCTACATGTGGTTTAGGGAATGAATGGGTGGATGATCACCTGGGTGTTGAACTTTGTTTGGCTTTGACTTGAGCTTTTAGGTCATCAGACCACAACATTTTCTTCCAAAAGGTTTAGGTTTTGTCACATAGTTTTTTTTTTAGCTCCTAGGCATGACCTAATGTTGGTTTTTCTAAAATAGTCTCTGGCTGAACCAGTAAAGTCAAGATATTTATAGTGCAAGCAAGCAATTGCATAACAGTTCATGTATTTATTAATTAGTTACATTAAGCAGTGGTGTGGGTTCTGTTCGTAGTGGTTTTTATCTTGCCTATATTTGTTAGGCAAGATCAAAACCGTTTTGTCCAGTCATTTTCACCATTTTTTTATCGTATACTGTCCAGGTGCAGCAAGATTCGTTTGCAAACAGTTGCTCAGTTTAGTAAAAATAAATAAAGCTTTGTGATCTGCAATTATAAACATTCAGATTTGGAAAAAAATAGATTTCTCAAAAGACTATTAAGTTTGTTGAAAAACAATAGGTAATTTGCTCTGGATTTTTAATAGAGGTTGTGTGAGAAGAAAAAAACATTCAAAAAATATTAAGAAAGCTTTGAATATTATGTTTAACACTGAAACACTAAAAACATTTTAGCATTGAAGGCTGGATTTCTTCATCTCTAGGTGCTGGGATATAAGCGCAGGCAATCTGAAATGGATCTATCAAGTACCAATCCTGGCAGCCATTGTTGTAAGAATTTTTTGATTAATCATTTAAATCTTTGAATTCAATATATGCATACGCAATTTTAAAAATCTGTACTTTATAAAATACAAAATATATATTCCATAGTTTATAAACACTAAACCTATACTATCAGTAAATATTCTGCTGAAAATCACTTATGTTCCTTGAAATTCTTCATCTAGGTAAACTTCTTCCTCTTCCTCAATATCATCAGGGTTTTGGCCTCTAAGTTGTGGGAAACAAACACAGGAAAACTGGACCCTAGACAGCAGTACAGGTTATAAATTACTACACACACACACGTTTGTTTTTGTGAATTGTGGGGACTTTCCATAGACTAGATTGTCTATCCCCTAACCCAACCACAAACACATACACATGTAAACACACACATGTGATTTCTAGTGATTTGTTTACTGTGGCCTGTATAGGAAGCTGCTGAAGTCAACCCTGGTGCTAATGCCACTATTTGGAGTTCATTACATGCTGTTTATGGCCCTTCCATACACTGATGTGACAGGTCTGCTGTGGCAGATTCAGATGCATTATGAGATGCTCTTCAACTCTTCACAGGTATATTCCAGTTTTTTAAAAACTGATATTTTATCCTTGAAAAAAATTAGAATAGTCTTTGAATTGGCTATGTTCACAGTGACAATGATTTAGACTTGTGGCAAGGCAACAGGAATTATTAATTTGATTTGAGATGACAGGGTAACACTTAAAATAAGGTCCCATTAGTTAACATTAAAGTTAATGCATTAACTTTACATTACATTAACTAACAATGAACAATATATTTGTTACAGTATTTATTAATCTTGGTTAACATCAAATACAACTATTCATTGTTAATGCAGTTCATGTTATCTCAGGTCCATTAAACAATATTAACATTTTCTAACAATTTTCTTTTTCCCACAGGGCTTTTTTGTGGCATTTATTTATTGTTTCTGCAACGGGGAGGTGAGTGTTTGACATTTTTGATTAAGGGTGTATTCACACCTGTCCTGTTTGGTTAGACTAACTCGAACTCAAGTTCGTTTCCCCCCTTGGTGCGGATCTTTTGGGCAGGTGTGAATGCAGCAATCGCACTTGGGTGTGGACCAAACAACCGTACCGAGACCCAGCTGAAGAGGTGGTCTCGGTCCGGTTCCAAATGAATTCTTGTACGGTTGAATGGAGGAACCAATCAACTAATGACCTTAGACCTTGGTTTTGTTTACATTTTCTGGTTCACTTGCAAAAAGTGCAGTGTGAAAGCGAACCACAGCAAAAAACAAACAAAAAAAATCAACATTGTATTTGGTCCGGACCAAAGCAAGTGAACTAGCAGACTTTCCTGGTGTGAATACACCCTAATATTTGTGTGTGGTTACTGAATTACCTAAAGTGTGGCTCTGATTGGTGTGAACTTGAACAATTCAATAAGCTTTCATAGCTATTGAAAAGGGATAGTTCACCCAAAATTGAAAATTAGTCCATTATTTACTCACCCTCCAGGCATCCTAGGTGTATATGACTTCCTTCTTTCAGACAAATCCAATTGGAGTTATATTAAAAATTATCCTGGCACTTCCACGCTTTAGAATGGCATTGACGTGTTACTGTTCATCAGTCCAAAACAAGTCCAATGAGGTGCATCCATCTATAATAAAAAGTGCTAGGGATAATAAAGGCCTCATGTAGCAAATTGATGCATTTTTGTAGGAAAGATATCCATATTTAAAACATAAGAATCACTTTAATCTACCTTGTGCTAACTGTTGTATACGGAAGCAATGACGTAAGACATTGGCGTTGTGCATGCACCAATGAGTCTTGCACGAATGGTTTATATCGAAATCCTTCTACATTTTTATTTACAAATCCTTGTTTTGTGCTTCTAATTCACGACCATTACTTTGTTTTGGTCTTTCCCCTGCGTGTCCGTGTTCGTCACTTCCAAGTGGTGCATGCGCAACGCCGACGTCTTACGTCATCCGCCCAGAGTTGCTTCTGTGTACGACCAGTCAGTGCAAGCTAGATTAAAGTGATTCTTACGTTTTAAATAAAGATATTTTTCTTACAAAAATGCATCGATTCGCTACAGGAGGCCTTTATTTACCCCTTTGAGCCGTGTGAGGCACTTTTTTATTATTGATGGATGCACTTTATTGGTCTTATTTTGAACTAAAGAAGAGAAACACCCGTCTATGCCATTCTAAAGCTTGGAAGTGCCAGCATAATTTTTAATATAACTCTGATTCATCTGAAAGAAGGAAGTCATATATGCCTAGGATGCCTGGAGGGTAAGTAAATAATGGGCTAATTTTCATTTTTGGGTGAACTAACCCTTTAAAGGTACAGAATGTAATTTCTGACATATTGTAAATGTAGGAATAATGGGTCTCATTCACTAATAATTGTGTAAATTGTTCAGATTTGTACACACATGCCAAACATCTCACAAAAACTAATGCCTAATAGAGGGTTTGCACTTACATCCTGGTTTGGTCAGTTACCCAGATGCATGGCCATATTGAAGATACTTGGATGTAAACAAAAGCATTTATTGCATGGTTAATGTACTACTGAATATGCTGTTCTGCTAATACCTGTAAGCAGGAAAGGGTGCAATATTTTGACAAAGTTAATAGGTGGTAAAGATACTTATGAGAAGTATTAATTAAGATATTAGCCTAATATTTCACCTACCTGACTTGAAATGATAAGAACAAACATGAATGTTGTCAAGATTCTTGCCCTGGAAATCCTGGTTCAGTTTGGCCAACCACAAATGCCTTTTGTTCCTCAGACAGTTTTTTGCAATCTTCTCTTTGATTTGTTATAACTTTTGGCAGTCTATAGTATTCCAAATGTTCTTCCTRGTCCGACTGATTAGTACAGCCCAAAACATGACAATAATTGACAATTATCAGCAAAAATAATTAGCAAAACTTGCAAGTTTCATTCTTTTCAATTGCATTGTTTATGTCCAGTGCCGCCAATATGGCCGACTGATGAAGTGTCATGAAAACACTCTATAGACCAATTTGGAGTAGACGCCATAGTTACGTCACTTGGAGCTGCGCACTCATTGTGGTGGCAGAAAAACACTGCTAATGAGTGGAGGGAAACAGTTAAAATTCATGGAATAAGAGAAATTATTGTTGTGCCTTTGTATGAATCGGAATGCAAATCATTTTTATAGAATACTGTCGTCAAAGACAACATTGAATGCATTATGAGTAGCAGAGTGTATTTTGACACAGAGGAAACCATATATATCACCTTTAAATTTGTGTTTGTGTCACTCTCTTAGCCCTTTTTCTCTGTCTCTCTCCCTCTCTTTTTATATCTCTTCACCATGACCAGGTGCAGGCCGAGGTTAAGAAGGCATGGCTGAGACGCAGTCTTGCATTAGACCTGAAGCAGAAAGCTCGTGTCAACAGCAGCGCGGGATGTGGGAGTGGATACTATGGAGGCATGATGTCACACACCACCACACAGAGCGTGTGTCTCAGTGTCAGCGGCACTAAAGGCCTGCCTCTGGGGACCATGGGGGCCAAAGGACAATCACGTCTCCACCATTCAGGAAACTTACCTGGCTACGCGCCTCACGACACAGAAACTGTGTTTTTTACAGTACAGCAGCATGAGCTGGTTCTGAGGCGAACTGATGGGAAAGAGTCTCTGTCCAAGCAGACCAGCAGGAATGCAGAGGAAAGTGAGCATGATTTTGAGCCGTATTTTGTTGCAGATGATGAACTTTCTGGTTCCATGTCTTGGAAAGAACTGGAAACGATGCTTTGATGGTTACCCGGCTGGAACTTAGTGGTGCCTGCTATGGTTAGAAAACTACAAGGGATAATTTACCCAAAAATGAAAATTCTGTCATCATTTACTCACCCTCACGTTTTTCCAAACCTATATTAGTTTCTTTCTTCTGTTGAACACAAAATAAGATATTTTAAAGAACTGACAGTTGACAGTAGCCACTGACTTCCATAGTATTTTTTTCCATACTATGTCAATGTCAGTGGCTACCGCCAACTGTTTGGTTACCAAAATTCTTCAAAATATCTTATTTTGTGCTCAGTAGATTTGGAACGACATACATTTTTGAAACGACCATATCTAGAGACCACATAGAGGTGTGCAGTTTTGACCTGGACCAATAAGCAACCATCTATCAACGTCCTGAACCTTGAACAGCCTAGTAACTGCTTAGAAAACAATGTAGCAACCAACCCCAGCACCCCATTACTACTCAATTTCTTGAGAAAATATTAAGCTGATTTTTAAATATTACAATTCTAGATGTCTAGAGCTAAAATGTCAAGCAAATACATTTGTCTGTGATGCATACTGTGCATACAATATAGAAAAAACTTTTTACTGGTCATTAGTGGGCAGGGTGTTCTCTTCTTCATACTTTCCTTAGTGGAAAGGTTTGTACAGTATTTCTGGGTCATAGAGGGTTTAAAGGATAATTTCTGATAATTTACTCACCCCTATGTCTATTCTTTCTTCGATCAAAAAGAAATTAGGTTTTTTGAGGAAAACATTACATGATTTTTCCCCATATAGTGGACTACAATGGGGATCAATGGGTTGCATGTCCAAATTGCAATTTCAGTGCAGCTTCAAAGGGCTCTACATGATTCCAGCCAAGGAATGAGGGTGTTATTCAGCAAAACAATCTGTCATTTTCTGGAAAAAAAAAAAGCATATACTTTTTAACCACAAATTCTCGTCTTGCACTAGTTTGACCTCATGCATTACATGCAGTCATGTACGCGTTGACATATAGGTGGAAGTACCGACCCAGTGTTTACACAGTGAATGTGTAAAGAAAGTCAAACGCCCTTTACAAAAAAAGGTAAAACAACAATGTCGGACAATTTTGAAGTTGGAAGAGAAAATTAGATGGAGTTTCTCGCCCGTGCACAGACAAAGAACTAACCATGAAGAACTAACCACGTGACTTTTCCAGTGCGCATCGCAGATCTAGTGCAAGAAGAACATTTGTGGTTAAAAAGTATATACATTATATTAAATATATTATTATTTATTTATTTTTTTTTTTTTTTAGAAAATGGTACATTGTTTTACTAGGTAAGACCCTTATTCCTCGGCTGGGATTGTGTAGAGCCCTTTGAAGCTGCATTGAAACTGCAATTTGGACCTTCAACCCGTTGGCCACCATTGAAGTCCACTATATAGATCGTTGATTATTTTCCTAAAAAGCCTTGATTTTGTTTTTAACTTAAGAAAGAGAGACAAGACATCTTTGATGACATAGGGGTGAGTAAATTGTAAGGAAATTTTTATCCTGGAAGTGAACTAATCCTTTAAAGGGCACAATGGATTATTCTTATTCTTATTATTACTTAGTTCCTCTCTTATTCCTTTTTAGGTCTGAACTTGTAACCTTTTGTAGGTCAGGTAATGAACAAGTAGGCCACTAGAAAACTTTAAAGGAGAAATTGTTGTTCTGGAAGTGGAGTTTTCACCTATTACATATTTGAAAAACATATGGAATGTACTGTAAAAATTAATGCTTAATATCAGTTGCCTGTCATATATTTATTTACTGATATTTCTGAATCCGTCTTTTACTTTTACTCAGCGTCTTGGTAATGTCAAAGTCCCTATCAAGGAAAGTCTGTTCACCCAGCAGCCATATTTGCAACGCCTCCGGGCAGCTCGTACAAGACCAAGTCCTATCTAAATGGGGGAATCCTGAAATCTCAAAAACGGCTCGCTGAACTCGGAATTAAATTACACATTTCAAATCATCAACAAAATCTGAAATGAACCGCCCCATGAATGTTGTGTCTTATGCTCAAATAGCTTTTAAAAAGCTTATTTTTCAGGCTAGACCAGCCAATCCAGGGTCTTACAGCCAATGTGCAGTCATAAGCATGTGTGCATCGGCTGATCTAGCATCAGGTTTCTATGCGAACTGGAGCTTATAATGGCTGCTGCAGTAATGCAGTGACTTTACCAATCAGTCACAAATCAGTCCTGGTAACTACAACAGTTCAGCAGGACAATCGTCCATCACAAACTCTGTGTTCTCTTTTGTCCTAAAGTTTCAATTGCACATAACATTTCCGTCCATTTGAATTACACACTTTTAACAAACTTATGTGAAGCGTATTTGTCAGTCATATATAAATGAAACAGGTAATTTTTCTGTTATAGTACTTAGAAATTAAATGTATTTAAATGTAATAACTAGGTTTATTTAATCGTAATCAATCAATCCAGTTTGCTTAAATCACATGCATATTGACTAACTAAATATGGCTTGTTCCACAACTGGCCATATTTTAACCATGTTTATACATTTTAACTGAAAAAATCTAATTGTTTTCACAGTTAAAAAATGTATACTGATTCTAAGTGATTTGTATAATATGAAACTTGAAAAAATAATGATTTAAATCAATTAAAATAGATGATTTTATTAAAATGCAGAAATCTAATTTTATGTATGGCAGGAAAAGATGTGATACAAATAAAAAATATTAAAATTTGTAATCTGTATGGATGGAAATATTAAATGTATTTGATTAATTTAAATCAAATAAATACATTTAGAAAAAAAATTTAGGCCAAGATATTTTTGAGTGATGTTTGGTTGCATGCTGGACTGCTGTAGTTGCTTTGATTAGTTAACAAGGGAAGATCATATTCCTCTTTCACACACTCTCACTCATTGATGAACATGCTTGAGTTATTTCTTCCATAAACAAAAGTAATTTTATATTTAGAAATATGTCTGCTGATGACAAAAATGGACCATGCTGTGTTTAACATGAAATCATTATTTTAAATGTGTGTTGAATAAAATCTGGAATGTTTAAAACATGTTTTATTACTTATTTGAATTATTATTAGATTTTTTTTTTCACTGGAATATGTACGTCATTAATGGCAGTCATTTTAATCTCAAAGATGAACACAGGAAACAACTTCACCAGAACAGAAGAAAATTAACATTAAATATCCATGCAAAATGTCCATAATGTAAGTGGAGATATTACTTTTCTTAAAAATGTCTGAAGTATGGTTTAAAAATGGATGTGAAAGGATGCACGTGCTTGACTGACATTTTTGCTTTAGGCCTATCCTAAATCAAAAATGATGGATCTATTCTTTCCCTTGTAGTCTTCTACTCTAAAACTATACATTTCACATTCTTTCAGCACTCTGGTCTAGATGCCCTCTCATTGCAGTCAGGAATTTCACAGCAGAGCTTCAGATCCAAACCTAGACCTGGACAGTCTCTGTCTGCCTCACATACAAATGTGTAAGCACATTAAACCTGTCTGCTATGCATTGTTTGTAACACTTTTGGCATTATGAATCTGCAATGCACATCCAGTGAACAATTTTCATATTTACATTTCACACTGCAACAAAAGAAGACACTGTGTGTTGCATGTCTTAGCAATTTGAATGATGCTGACAGGAGGACCTCTTGTGGTTATATGAGTGACTGCATCTTAATCAAGTTTTCTGGCAAGATAGACACATGAGCTATGAATGCATGTTAAAAGGAATAGTTCATTAGAACATATTTTGAGAAATTTACATCACTTGCTCACCAATGGATCTTCTGCAGTGAATGGGTGCCATCAGAATGAGAGTCCAAAAAGCTGATAAAAACATCACAATAATCCACAAGTAATGGACTGTATGTTACTTCTGGTTAAAATACCAGTTTATAATCCATAATAACGTTTCCATCTATTGGTATCCTCTCACATCAAAATCCACCAACATAATTGTTTAGAACTGTTTTGGACTGTTTTCGCTTGTAAATAATGCTTAAATTGTATATATTTCTTTAGATGACTAGATGACTAAATAACTTGTCACTGGACAAAGCAATAGTATGGATAGAGGACTCATATTTTAGCTGAAAGCAATGGTTTGAACATAAAGACATCTTGATGGATTTCTTTCTTGCAAACACAGCTTTTCATTTAACAAGATTTTAACTGATGTTAATGGACTAGAGTCACATGGATTACTTATGAATTATTCTAATGTTTTTATCAGTTGTGTGAACTCTCATTCTGATGGCACCCATTTACTGCAGAGGTTCAGCTGGAGAGATGGTGATGTAATGCTCTCGAAAACTACTCCAAACCTGTTCCCTTAAAGAATCAAACTCATCTACATTTTGAATGGCCTGAGCGTGAGGAAATTTTCAGCGAATTGCTGTTTTTAGGTAACCCATTCCTTTAAAGACGTATAAAGAAAAAAATAATCAGTCATTAAGCCACCTAGCAACCACCCACAACCCCTTAGCAACTAAATAAAACAGTAAATGTACACTATTGAGTAGGTGAGCTTACCTGTATGACGTAATGACATTTGTGACCCTGGACCACAAAACCAGTCAAAAGTAGCACATGTATATTTGTAGCAATAGCCAAAAATACATTTATGGGTCAAAATTATAGATTTCTTTTAGGCCAAAAATGATTAGGATATTAAGTAAAGATGTTCCATGAAGATATTTTGTAAATTTTCTACCTTAACTATATCAAAACTTAATTTTTGATTAGTAATATGCATTGCTAAGAACTTGATTTGGACAACTTTAAAGGTGATTTTCTCAGTGTTTAGATTTTAGATTTTTTACATCAATGGAATCACTTTCAGAGTATGTATAAATCAAAAAATGTACCCTTGTGACAGGGTCACATTTAATGTCCCCGATAACCTGTGTAGTCCAATTTAGCTATTTATTAGTGCCACCAGTAACAGCTTAAAAAACACAAGGGATATTACTCACGTATTTTATGTCGTAGAATAATATGTGAACATATCTTGAGCTTCAGTGAACCACATACCTTGTTTAAAGCATGTAACTAAAAACTCTGACTTCAGCAAT
>JAHKKF010537744.1:0-15595 GCA_019740295.1 Labeo calbasu
AAAACATAATGTATTATGTTTGGTATAGATTAATATTACGTGTAGATAATTAACGAATTCATAATATATTGTTTATTTTTGTATGTAAGTTAATATCACAAATGATATTCTATATATATATATATATATATATATATATATATATATATATATAGCTTTAGCTGTGCTCTTAACCGCATTTCCTGTTTACGGAGTTGACTACGTCATTACATATTAGCCAATGAAAGCATTTATGGGCGGGGCGATGCATGTAGCCCCGCCCTGTTCTGCAGGCTGCAGCCGGGTATACTTGTCTGAAACCGTCCACCTTCCCCAGCTCCACCTGTTTAGACCTGTTACGGGTTTTTATATATGCTATTTGTCTATATTTCTTAAATACTCACAGCGCTGTATCAGTGTATGTATTGGCAGTAGCAAGTTCCTGTACTTGCTTTGCAGCAACAACGACAATAACGATCACCAGCAGCAGCGTAGTAGATCTATTCCACCAAGGCCAAATACATTAACACTGTCATATCCATTACTATGCTAAAATTTTCCAAAAGTTGTCTTGATAGAAATATCCTAAAGCTCTCTTCTATTTCCAGGTATTCAGTAGGAGTGAGTTGCAAGCTATTGCAGATCTCTGCATCAAACATGACACTCTGTGCTTCAGTGATGAGGTATATGAATGGCTCACATATAAAGGCCATGAACATGTAAAGATAGGTATGAGATATGTCTCCAGTGGTGCATGTCATCTTTTCATGTCAGTGGATTACAGGTTGTATAAAGATGTGCTGATTCTGCTGTATTCTTTCGTAATAGCAACCCTCCCTGGAATGTGGGACAGAACCATCACTATCGGCAGTGCAGGGAAAACATTCAGCGTGACTGGATGGAAGGTATTTGACCATTGTCTTCAGTCTTCATTGTTCATATTTAAAGTAATGATTCACCCAAAAATGAAACTTCTGTTATTATCTACTCATCTTACTGTGAATTCCAACCCATCTGCTGTTATTTTTCTCTGTGGAATAAATAAAGATTTTTAAGATTTGAAAGGCTCTCCAGTTTCCAACAAAAAAGCATGAACATGTCGATAACAGCTATCTTTTTTTAAATGTCCAAGTTTTCCGTAGAGTGCAACAGTTGAGTTCCAGAAGGAAAAAAAATTCCATTGATTTTCTCCAAAGAGGAATTTATTTTTAACGATAACAAAAGAATTCCCATGAAGCACTGTTAAATACATAATGGGTTAAGTACATAATCTCCCTATGTTCATAAACTGCTTTTAACAGTTCACCCAAAAATGAAAATTCTCTAATTAATTACTCACCCTCATGTCGTTCCAAACCCGTAAGACCTTTGTTCATCTTCGTAACACAAGTTAATGATGAAATCCAAAATGCGCCATCTAGAGTTTCAGGCCAAAACCTGGCATTAAAATGCCATTTTGGAACTAAATGCGATATATATGTAACCTTACTTTTGAAAAAAGTCTTTATTTTTGTTGTTTGTTTTTCACACAGGAAGTATTCTGTTAGCTTCATAACATTAGTGTTGAACCACTAATGTCACATGAACTATTTTAACAAGAAGGCCTTGAACATGGTAGTTGCATTGATGTCTATGCAGGGGCAGAAAGTTCTCGGATTTCTTCAAAAATATGTTAATTTGGGGACAAATACCTATGGAACTAAGGCTGTAGAAAAAGTGGGCACTGTTACACTCTATTAGTTTTGGGCAAGATTTACTATAACAACCAAGAGCCAGTTTTACCAACAGCTTGCGCCAGCACAGACTGTCTTTAAAATTGTACTGTCAGGTTTTACTAAATACGCACAGTGAAGAATTAGCGCTGAAAAGGTCTGGACGCCGTTGTTTTTGCTCCTGACCTTACTGAATATGCATTTGTAGGAGTTTCCCTTTCAGATGCAAAATTTATGGGAGTAGAGTATTCAAATAAATCACGCAACGCATTTCACAAACTTTTGCGCTAGTCTAATTACCGGCATTTTGCGCCATTATTTATCACCAAAAAAAAGCATGTCTTAAACTACTTTGTGCTTCAAATGGCTGCAATTATTGTTGTTAGGAGGAGGCACCGCAGAGAAAAGAGAGAGCGTGGTAGAAGGGGAGAGGATTTTTTCCAGATGTATTAATTGATTTGGAATGCCAGAAGAACACATTATTTGAACATGTCGTTTGCCAAGCCATGTTATTTTTAATTTGCTTCAGGAAATAAAAGACAACTTGGAACCCTCAACTAGGAGTCATGCAATACCAGGTTTATTAAAACTTCTAGCAAACCTCTGTTCTTTTCAACACACTGGCTTCTTTGTTTCTTTATTTGCTACTATGCTAATTTGCGCAGCGCTTGGTATATTGCATTGGTCGTTACGTAAATGAGATGCTGCGTCATTATTCTCTCATTTGCGCATTGCTAGTACATCACCTGCAGAAATTTTCCCTCCCATCTGTGCTGTTTTGGAATTGCGCTTTCGCAATAACTTGCCCTGTTTAGTAAAACTGGCCCCACAAATTTTTCTCTTTCTGCTGTGTGGCTTATGAAGACTTATAGTGCACAAATCATATGAACCACTTTTATGGTTCTTTTGAATTATTCTGAAGCTTGACGTCACTAATACCACTCTAAACAATGTCAAATACAACATTTTGGATGTAAACGTGATTCATCTTTGACGTAATTCTGACCCTATTGGCTTGCCATATCGAAAAACGTGTATTTAATGCTTCATATATTTAGTTACACCTGTTGCTCATATATAACTGCAAATTAAATTTTGATTAGGTTTTATATCTTGACACACCATCATTGTATGGTAGAGAGATGCTTGAAGATTCTTAAAACATTCTCCTTTTTTTTGTAGCTGGGTTGGTCAATCGGGCCTGAACACTTGATCAAACACCTCCAGACTGTTATGCAGAACAGCCTCTATACATGTCCCACCCCATTACAGGCAAGTTCTGTCTGTTATTGTATCGTTATATATGCAGTGTTCTATACATTGTGTTTGTGACACAGCTACGTTGTACGCAGTAGGAGGCTGTCGGCCAGGGTCTTCTTCGTGACTTTGAGCTGATGGGTCAACCCGACTGCTACTTTAACTCTCTAGCAGTAGAGCTGGAAGGGAAGAGAGACCGCATGGCAGCAATGCTGAGACAGACTGGCATGACTCCAGTGGTCCCGGAGGGAGGATACTTCATGATAGTGGATGTCACAGCACTCAGTAAGTGGCCTGAAGTGATGTTTGTTAAGAAAATTATATTTATAGAGGCAAAAGTGACATTGGCTGTGGAAAGTTTAGTAGTGTTCTGTCTTGTTTGTTGAATGTAGATCAGGACTTGTCACATATGGGAGATGATGAACCGTATGACTACAAGTTTGTCAAATGGATGATAAAAGAGAAGGTATTCTCTTGTGTGATTTTAGGAATAAATAACAGGACAAAGCACAGTAAAATGTACAGAATTGTCTTTAAAATACATTTTTTTTTTAATTTCAGAAACTGGCTGCAATTCCTGTAACAGCTTTTGTGGGGGAAGATTCAGTAAAGCAGTTTGAGAAATACATCCGTTTGTGCTTTATCAAGGTAAGGAGTGGGTTAACTCCAGGTTTTTACAGGAAATGCACAAGCACATTCAGCTCTCTAAAGGTAGGGTTAGGGTTATCTTTCCTTTCTGAAACTCTGAATGTTGCAGATGATTTCAAAATAACCATTGACATTAAATGCCTTGCTAGTGCTGATGGTATATTATGGATTTTTTACTACAGCAAGACAGCACTTTGGATGCAGCAGAGGTCATTCTGAAGAGCTGGAAGAAAGGCTGATTTCTTATAATGCCTTATAATGAATTAACACATGCAGCACTGGTCAGATTTAACTTCAATTTTATATTGTTGCATCCTCTTACAACGACCTAAACTGTGGCTAAAATGTTTGTATTTACAGTTAGTCGGATCAGTCATTTTGAGAAGCCTGTTGAGATCAAGAATAGTATGTTATGTGTTATTTTTAAGGCTACTAGTTGTATTAAATTTGCTAAATTTAATGCTTGTATAAAATAAACAAGTAAATAAAATAAGGTGAAATAACCATTTTTGTCTGGCTTTTTAAATGTGCTGTTAAATAAAGCTGTTTTATTGACAATTTTCAAACACTGATTGATCGATTACATGAGACATTAGTTTTATTAAGTTCTGATTTTTTTTCAACATCCTCTGGTATTTATTCCTGTTTATTTTGTGCTATAACTAGTAGAAGAGAGAAAAAGATGATTGATTTACATGCTGCTTGAACTGAGGTGCATACAGTGATCTCACACCACATTAAAGAGTGAAAAATGCATTTATTGTTTGTATTTCGTGATAAAATTGACAGAATTTAAAGGTCATGATTTGTGTTGTATTAAAAGTAACAACATTTATTGCAGTTATTGGGTGGCTGGCACACTTCAAATAATGAATAGACTTGAAAACACTAAATGTTATTACAGCTTGTGAATAGTCATGTAATGTGATTTACCTCTGAACAGACAAGAAGTAGTGTTGGAGCCTATATCATTGCCATATCATTGAACATAGGCCTATCATTGTTCTACAGTCCACAGCAGTCCAGTCTGTGGAAGATTTATTTGTTTTTGTAAACATACAGGCCCATTGCTGGATTTCTTGATAGCACATATACATCTCGGAGACGTCTATTTTTTAGAGTGTTTGCTCATCTGCAATACGTCTGTTGGACCTTTACTATCAGGTAGACGTCTATTAAATGTCTTTGAGATGTTTATGATTTAGAATGTATGTAAAACTGACATCTTACAGACGTCTATCAGATGCTTGTACACAGTAGATGCTATCCAGATCAAGTGATCTTTAACAGACATCTTGCAGACATACATGTGCTATCTAGGTATGAGTCATGATTTTGAAGTGTTTGAATCAAGACAACAACACAAGAATCAAGTTTCAGCTCATTCAGTTTATTGTATTTCATTGAATATCGTTTTAATGTATTTTGAACTTGGTTTTGATAATGTATTTTCCTCATTACTTAAAATATGTATTTGATTTCTAGCTACTCATAAATATGGTTTATAGCAGGTGTTAACAGTGATTAGCAACCATTACTAAAGAAGGACAGGGTTTGGTGGGGTTGCTATAAACCAGCTCATTTGGTTAGAGAGAATAACCACCTCGTCCTCCTGTTGTCAATCACCGTGTCACACCCCCCACCACCAACACACAACACACTACACCACACCGGGCATTTACGAGTCTGTACGGCCCCCCCTGCACACCTACATCATAGCCCGGCAGGGGGAGCAGCTATACCAACTTAACGTGCATTTACAGCAGGTGAAGTACCACGGAGATACCACAGAGAAACGTGTCAGTAGTCCCGCGAGAGCAGGTAAATCACCCACTTAACTTTAACTTGCTTACCAAGAGTCATTTAGAACGCTTCTTTCCAGATCGCCTTTTCCAAAGGCTCTTTATGACGTCATATTAAGTCTCCTTGGCAGGGTTGCCAGGTTTTCACAACAAAACCCGCCAAACTTCTAACGTTACTCAAAACTAGCCCAAAAGTAGCCCACTGGCGTGTCGAGGGGTAAAAATCGCGTTTGGGTGGTAAAATACACGTTTTTGACTTGATTCCCTGGGTAAAATTAGCATTCCGTTTTTTTGTTTGTTTGTTACTTTACTAAAAGTAATGAATTCCCGTTTTTTTGTCAAATGTTTTACGATAAACATTTTTACCACATTTGTTATTGTTTGTTTTGCTATAGAATGTTTAAAATTATGAGCGAAACAAAGGATAAAACAAACAATTTCTGTATTTATTATTTGAATGCGATAAATACATTTTACTGCACCACATATCTGAAGGGTTTTTGTTTTGTTTTTGTTTTTTTGTCCAAATTGGGTGGTTGGCGCGCTACAGATTTGAATATATTAACGTTAAATATTATTTCCAAGCATTTATACTGTCAGTAAAAAGCTTGTGAATAGTCATGTAATGTTATTTACCTCAGAAGAGATAACAATAATGAGCTTTGGAGCCCACATTAACCTATAACGTTTGAGGGCCCAGCGAAGACTTGATACGCCACTGGTGCTGCTCATGTGGGTGAGACAGGTTTGAGTCTGACCTGCATTCCATTTTACTTCTTTAATAAATCTGTCACTCTTTACAAGTCTGTTTTTTCCCCCAAAGAGCAATTTCATTGGTCAACCTCAAGATGGCATCATTCAACCTAAAAATATTTAGTATGAGTGTGAGACATAAAATGATATAAAATTCTGTATTATTGAATTTTGAATTGGATATCTTTGGTATTTTTCTGTTGGCAGGAAATGTCAGTGAAGTTCAAAGAGAGTAGATTTGTGTTAAGATTGTTTGATAAGATGCACAGGTGACACAATGTTGATCCTTTATAAAAAGCTTTTGCTTTCTAGAGCAGTTTGTGTAACACACTAACAATTAAACTGTATTTATTACAATAAGGTGCAAACTGAAAAAGATCTGGAGTATTTCAACAAGACTCAACTCAAAATGTGTTGAAATAGTAGGAATCCACAAGACTGTGCTATGACACAGCTGTCTAAATTCCTATTCCCAAGTTTAAAGACTTTTATCACTGACACCCAAATTCCCTCCTATATTTTCACTTCCTTTCTGCAGATAAAAGGTTTTTTGAAGCGCCAACAAGTGAAGGGCGGAGCCTGTCCTCTCCAACCTATTTCCCAGCTTCCCTTTCCTCTTCCTGTCTGTAAATCTGTCCCATGTCCTGACTATCCCCTGGAGAGCATGTACCCTACTATTTCTATGACATTTTTCCAAGATAACGTCTGGTCACTGACTATCAGACAGCAAAATCAGATTTACACTGCTGTTCAAAAGTCTGAGTCCAGTTTGAAATCTGGTTTAATCTAATTTAAACCTGGACACACAGTTTGAAGGGGTCATGCCATGCCCTTTTTTATTTTAAAACATTCCTTATAACATTAAATAAATATTTAAGACCTTTCTAGGTCACTAATCAAATAAGTACATTTTGACATTTACCATGTGAGCTCTTTCAGTGCATGGTCAAACGTTCTAGCTCAAGATGCTCTCTGGGACGTTCTCAAATCATGCTGGATAGTGTTGCTTCATCCATTTTGCAGCAAATAATTGTTTTCATTTAAAAACAGCACAGTGGGAGTATTTTACATTTGTGATACTGTGCAGAGGAGGCTGTTAGAACACATTACCATAATCTTGAACAGAGAGGAGGGAGTTACGAAAGTGCACGGAGTGGATGAAGCAAAACTTGCTTTCCATGGGAAACCCTTATTAGTCATGTAACTCTCACATACACACCCAAACAGGACCAGTTAGACCCGCAGAGCGATAACTTTCTTCTTCCCCTCAGTAGTCAGGTGAGGTGACTCAAACATCAAACTGCTTCTGCTTTTTTCACTGAGAATTTGTCAAACGCCACCCATAGCAGGAAACGCAAAAAAAAATATCTTATTAGTAAATTCTCTAGACCGGTTTTCATCTGCCACTGATACAAAAACATAATGTTACAGCAAGTACTAAAACTTGAACGTCAGGTTTTACCAGACAGGTACGTCAGTCATCTTCTGTAGTACTAGTAAGATTTACAGATCACATTTTCGCAGTAGTAAATACATCAATTCTTATCTCTTAACAGAGAGCCCGCCAACACGTTTAAATGTGCAGATATGAACAAGCAACAGGGCTAACCAAATATATGAAGCATTAAATACACGTTTTTCGAGATGGAACGCCAATAGCGGCAGAATTACGCCAAAGATGAATCGTGTTTACATCCAAAATGTTGTAAAATAAGAACTTTATTAAGTGCATGTAAACAAACTTAGTTGGTTTTATGGGTCTTGTCTCTTCATTAGTTTGCTTGGAGCACACATTCTTCTGTGAAGCTCTTACCCAGAGGAATAGACAGAAACCAGGTGTCAGTTGGTGTACAGAATGTATTTAAGGAAGGTTTCGTGATACACTCGAGCGGAATCGTTGGCACGAATCCATCATAATCTTACTCGGAAAGGGGTGAGATCATTGTAGGAATGAATGTGTCGAACAAGTAGGAATGGTGATCACAGACATACAAAACCATTTCTATTAGAGGTGGTTTAATGTTGACATATACAACCACAAATGGCTAAATTGTGAGAAATCGTTGCAAAATTACAAAGATCTGAAACAGACTACAAATATCCTTTAAAAAATGTCAACTAATAAAACATACAGCCAGCTTTGGCATGACCACATGCCAAAAATATACACTTTTTTTTGTTTGTTTTCATGAATATACATTTTTACATTCCATTTGAAAAGTTCAGAATTGCTCTCAACTTTGAGCTGCCCTCTCCAAAATGATAATCTTACAATTCATATATATGTGTACAACCATTGTCATAACATACAGCAGATTCAAATGGCTAATATTCTAAAAATACAGTATAAAACTATAACTTACATTTCTTTTGATGATTAGAGTACAAGGATACTTTTATAGAAATGGAAAAAAGATCAATTAGATTGCAGCTTTCTCTCATTTTGCCTTAAAATGAATAAAATTCAAGTTCATTTATCTGTGCTCATGGCCAAGGTGTTTTTTAATCCAATAAAATGGGTAGAGGAACATTTGGCAGGAATGCTTTGGTAGGTTTTCTGTACCTTATAGTTATTGTTTGGAAGCCCTGTAAAGAATTTAAGGCATTGAAGGGAATACAAGAAAATAAATAATTTGAGAACTCCTCTTGAGTTTGCGTGTCTTGTAAAATGCTCCTATTGTGGAGTGAAGAATTCGCAATTTGATGTCTTGGCTGGGGTTCAGTTCTTCAGTTGTGTGTCGGAAATCCCAAAATCTGCAGACAGTAGGCACATTTTAGCTTTTAAAAGCAGAGAAAATGGTGGAAAATGGAGAGGGAAGCTGCAGTTGATCCTGTTGAATCCTCACAAGTTTATAACGGTCACCAATCAGTGTCCCAGTGCTATGACAATGAAAAGATGCCGCATCGGGCTACCAAGACTCAACCACTTCATTCTTGTTTCTTAAAACAGGTTATTGCCAATCCCTTAAATGGCACAATAAGAGCATAGAGGGAAAGCAGTTTCTTTTCCAATGTGTCCCACAGAGAGGGAGTTGTTCGGCTGGTTCAGTGTTGAGCATGTGTGAACAGGGTTTATGAGGATCTGGGTTAACACCAGTCAGCGATGTAGTCAAAGTCTGCAAACATCTTCTGCTCGTGCACTGTCAGAACCCTCGGCTCACGAGGTGGAGTCAATATCGGTGCCTCTGAGGTGAATTCGTCGTCAAAGTTACTAACATCTTCACGACCTTTGATGGTCGGAACAAACGGAGGCCGGATCTTCTTCGCCAGCAGTCCGGCCCAATCCATATTCTGAGGAAGAATAAACAAAAGTGTGGTAAGGAGGTGTTCAGTGACATTTGAAAATAAAAAAAAAGGTTAAACAGATGGCGTACTCTGAAAAACGGGTGCTTCTTCACTTCCTCTGCATCTCGTTCCCCTGCGCCAAGGCGCCGCTCTGGATTTCTCCTCAACAACTGGATAAGGAAGAGAATGTTTAAAGCTTATAAACACAGTTAGCTTGTAAATTAATTTGAGAATATAAAAGTGCCAAAAAGGAACGATCTTTTTGTAATAAAGATGTGTTGTGTAAACAACTGTAGCTGTAGTCTAGGACAATGGTTTAACCATAGCAGGACACATTCAAACATACCCTTCTCATTATGGAAATGGCTTCTGTGGAGAGGAACCTTGGATAGCGAACTTCATCGTTAACAATACTGTCAAACACCTCCTCTTCATCATCACCAGGGAACGGGGACTGTAATTAAAATAATGTTAATATTATTTCAGATAATGAAGTGCTGAAAATAAAAATGTCTTCGTTTCTATCATTTCTATATCATTGAACATCCTATCAGTACTAGAGTACTACTAAATAAATTAAAATTATAATAAATTCTATTTACTGATTTAATTCTAAATTATGGAATTAAAAATACATGCAATTCATCATGTCCCCTGGCCCACATGTAATTTGCCAATTTAAGACTGAAGTATCATGTTTGTGTTTTTTAGTTTCAACCACTTGAATTTAGTCAATACGCCAATAAAACCAAACTGAAAACAGTTCACATGGGATAAGGGTCTTCTTTAAAAGAAACAGTTGGGTGGAAAGCAACAAAATGGCAACAGAATGCAGTAAACTTGAGATGTTTTGCAAAGTTTAACTGCTTGAAACGCTATTAAAAAAATGGTGCTCATAGAGCGAGACACTGAAAAAACAGTGAGACGTCAAATAGAACAGATGGAATGTCTGAACAGGTTCTGTGTGAACGGTCCATTGGTCTACATCAGGCAGGCTGACAAACTCTGTTGCATGGATTGCTGTGGACTGTAAATCAGTGACAGACTTAGGTTCCATTATATGCATATACTACCAGTTCTAAAGTCACTAAGGGTGTGTTCACACTTGTCAAGTCAGTTAGATTAAAACGAACTCTGGTGTGACTGCTCTGCAAGTGCGGTTCGTTTGAGTAAGTGTGAACGCTGCCATCCGAACCCCGGTGTGCACCAAACAAGCGGACCAAGACCGCTAAAAAGATGGGTTTGGATCCGCTTCTAAACGAACTCTCGTGCGGTTCAAATGAAATATGAATGCAACACGGACCAAATACTTCTACACAAACCAAAAACAGGATGTAATGACAAGATGTGACGCTATGCGACATGATTTAGCAATGCAGAACGAGCTCTTTGTGAATTCACAGGTAGTAAAAATAAAATCATATGTACACACAACGAGCGCGCTTGGTCCAGCAGACGGCATTAGGTCACAGATCAGTCTGCGCCGCGCCGCGCCACTTTAAGTCGAACACACCTTTTGATTGGGGTGTTCAGTGAGTTCCTTTACAAAATATACGTTATTCAACCCGTGAATGTATCACTATGCCTTTAGGTTTGGTATCTTTAGGTTCGCTGTCAAAAATGCCTGTAGCTGCGTTTCCATTACCCTTCAAAATGCGCAAATTAATGGAAACGTTTCACTTTCACAAAAATGCTCATATAATCACAAAAAAGTTTCTATGCTCAAATAAGGTGTTTTTTCAGGCAATTCAAAAAAGGAATATTTCGCAAAACTGCAATGGAAACACTTTTTTTTTTTGCATTTACAGGTCACATGGTGTACATAAAAAAAAAAAAAAAAAAAAAAAAAAATAATATGATCATTCTTCAACAAGTTGTTAGCATGAGGATTTAAAGTGTCAACCTAAATTAAGTTAACCTCGTTAATTTTTGACAAAAATACTACCAGTCAAAAGTTTTTGAACAGTAAGATTTTTAATGTTTTCTCTTCTGCTCACCAAGCCAGCATTTATTTGATCCGAAGTACAGCAAAAACTGTAAAATTCTGAAATATTTTTACTAACTAAAATAAGTGTTTTCCATTTGAATATATTTTAAAATGTAATTTATTCTTGTGGGTTCATTACTTCAGTCACATGATCCTTCAGAAATCATTCTAATATTCCGATTTGCTGCTCCAAAAACATTATTAGTTTCTTTGATGAATAAAAAGTTCAGAAGAACAGCATTAATCTAAAATAGAAATCTTTTGTAACATTATAAATGTCTTTATCACCTCCTTGCTAAAGAAAAGTATTCATTTCTATAATTTCTTCAGTGTACTATAACCTCCAAGAAACACTTAATACGTGGCCACTCTCAAGTATAGGGGGCTTTCACTGTCATTAATGCTTAGTTTACAGTACACGCGTATGTGGCGCATTACGGTTCTGACACGGCCACCAGAGCTGATCGCGTCCACTCTAGTCAATGCTTGTGTTTATACCAGCTGTGCTATGGCATGTTTCTGAAGCGGCTCTCCACGCTGCTTCTGTAAAGATACATGCATAAGCCTCCTTCGAATAAATATAATGGGTAGTGCAGTGGCACTAGCCAAAATTCGCCAAAATCCGTTGTCATGACTTGGCGTGAGAGGGGAAAAAAAAAAACAAAAAACAAAAAATAAACAAAAAAAAAAAGTGCGTTTTAGTCGCACAGCATCAGTTAATGGAAACGCCGTCATTTTGCAATACTTTTTAATCAACAATTATAAACTATCACCAAACTGTAATAGAAACACCTAGTATTGTTGAATGAACCAAGAGAACCGAACTGTAAGTGTGAATGCACCCTGAAGTTCTAGTCACATTTTATGACTTTTCAAAGATTTAGTCATCTAAAACACTAATATAATATAAACTGCATAAACTGTACTCTTCATAATTTTTCCCAAGTGAATCAATCAAGTATCCAACCATCTATCATACCTCTCCAACCAACATCTCAAAGATGAGAACTCCCAGACCCCACCAGTCCACCGCTCTTGTGTACGACGTCTCAGTTAAAACTTCCGGTGCTAAGAATTCAGGAGTGCCACAGAACGTACTAGTACGATCTCTAAAGCCCATTCCTACAGGAAAGGAGATGGAATGAGTTACACCCACATTACTGACAACACATAAATCACACAAACATTAATAACATTAGTAATAAAAATACAACATCCACCTTCTTTGCAGAGACCAAAATCTGCAATCTTGACATATCCGTCAGTATCTAGCAAAAGGTTATCTAGCTTCAAATCCCTGGAGAAGAAAAGTTCATGACAGTCACACAGGGTCTATAAAATGTTCATAAAGTCTTCTGTTTTTACACCCAGGACTGACACCTACCTGTACACTATTTTATGTTCATGCAGAAATTGCAGGCCCAAGACTACACAAGCAGCATAAAATCTGAGGACATAAAAACAAGTCATTTTAGAAGAAATCAACCTTTTGGCTTTTTAAGTGAAAACCGATTAAGTGACAGCAGCAATAGTAAATTTAGTCACTCACACAGAGCGTGGCTCAGAGAACACGTCTGCATGAATGTGCATCATCAGGTCTCCTCCTGCTGCGTACTCCATGACGAAACACACATGCTCCTTGGTCTGGAAACAAGCGAAGAGGTTCACCAGGAACGGATGCCGAACGCTGTTCACCGTCTCAAAGATTCTCTTCTCGCACATGAGGCTGTGGACAGACAGTAACATGTAGCGTAAATGGACAGTTGACGGAAAATGTGCACTTTTTTTTCCCTCTAATATATTCAGTTAAAATTTATGAGACATACATACTTAAGCTGCTGTATTTAAGACTTTCTACTTTCTATCATATTGTCCTGTAGTGTGACAAATACATTTTTAAAAGAATTACACCACTTTGTCAGTTAACATGGCCATATTAACTGCATGCATAGTAATTAGAACAGGATAAGGTTAAAATTAATTAGTTGGAATGTTAATTACCCAAATGCATATTTAATCTTAACAGTGACTATTGCTAATGCATGTAGCATTACGTTTGTATCGTTTTAGCCCTGGTATTAGAATTTTAAGACGTTAGAGAAAATTATTAAGAAAATGGAAAATTGGAAAGGAGGATGTGGCAGAAAGTTACAGAAAATTAAAAAGTTGCTAGCATGAGGACTTCAACCGTCAACCTATCATAAATTAACCTAAAATTAATTATAGAGAAAAATACCATACCAGTCAAAAGTTTTTGAACAGTAAGATTATTTATTTATTTTTTAAAAGAAGTCCCTTCTGATCACCAAGCCTGTATTTATTTGATCCGAAGTACAGCAAAAACTGTAAAATTCTGAAATAGGTTTTACTATTTAAAATAAACGTTTTCTATTTAAATACATTTTAAAATGTAATTTATTCCTGTGATTCCAAAGCTGAATTTTTAGCATCATTACTCCAGTCACATGATCCTTCAGAAACCATTCTAATATTCCGATTATTGTTATGTTGAAAACAGTTGAGTACACGCTGCCCACAAGGCTATCGGTGCATACACTTTTGACCAATTAAAAAAAATGCTAAATAGAAGTATTAATTTCTATGACTTCTTTTATATTTACATTAAAATATATTCAGTTTTAAAATATTAAAAATATTTCACAATATTACTGCAGGCTTTGTGAGCAGAAAAGTATTCTTAAAAAAAAAAAAAAAAAAAAACATTAAAAATCTTACTGTTCAAAACATTTTGACTGGTACTGTATATGAATAAATGTAAATTTATAAATATGTACAATAAATTAGCAATAGATGCTATTTCTTAGCGATATGCTATTTAACCTGAGTGCAAACAGCAATAGATACTATTTACATTTCATGTAGATTATATTTACACAAGGTAAAAATAGCAGTATTTTCTTTGTAGTAATACATTGTAATATTACAACAATAACATACTGAGTGTAAATGATAATTTTTATTAAACTTATTAAATGCCGCCTTGCTGGGAAAATAAAGAGGGAACAGCGTTTCAGTTCCAACTGGTTAGGTTTATGTAGAAATTAAAGTGATTTCTCTATTTTATCCATTCAAAAGATTACGAAAGCGATCCCAGTTCTGCACATAAACGTAGCGCAATATAGACTATAAATGTAGCAGAATATTTGCGTCTATGGTTCGCTGCGCTTTTGTCTCCTCACAGCACAATTCATGAAAGCAGACTGCAGTTTTTGTCAGCGCTTGATTAATTAATACGTACGTTTGTGAGATCGTAATGAACCAAGACGGGTGACAGCTTTTTAATGATTATAAAGGGAGTTTGCGAACGTGAAAAAGAATTATACAACAGTTTAATACATTTTTGATCTTATACAAAAGTTAATATTAAGTGACTTACATTTTAAGTTGTCTGATTGGGCTATATTTCATCAAAAATAGTTACAAACATAGTCTGTGACACAGCGTTTCGTTTATGAACTTTTTTTTTTTAATCGATTGAATGAATTATTCCATCACTAAGACTTTGACTTGCTGCCACCTACTGGCGGTTTCAGCTTCTTTTTTATAATATAAACTGAGTCATTTAAATTGTTTAATATTTATATATTCAAAACATTATTAATGCCACCTCTGAATCTTGTCAAAAAATCTGTAAATATTCCTAAATGCCACATTTGTGCTCTTTTGTGCCGTGCTGATTTCATTTGGCTGGTAATGTATTTGTCATGTGATCAGAAGGTGTTCCAAAGTTTTTTTTTGTTTGTTTGTTTTTCCCCCCATTAGGAACACACAACATAAAACAAATGTTTACTTTGGCCATAATTGCAGGTGCCTGTCTTAATATCCAAGAAAGTTTACAGAAAATATGAAAAGTTTAATGTTATTATAGATTATAAAGGATTTTATAATTAAATACGCTGCCCTCCAAAAGTTTGGAAACACCCTAGAAAAGTGGGGTTTTAGACAATACTGGCATGAATCCTTTTTAATTTGTGATAATTTTGCACTGATAAGGGACAATACAAACTACGAAAACATATTTTATTACATAAACAGTTTATACACAGAAAAAACTTATTTTCGATTCATCAAAATATCCACCATTAGCAGCTATTACAGCTCTGCATAATCTGGGCCTAAATTCATTGTATTCTAAACTTAATTGGCAATCA
>JAHKKF010537744.1:15645-39883 GCA_019740295.1 Labeo calbasu
AAACCTGGGCCAAGTTTAAACCAGTAACCAGGCATCACAGCTGACAAAGGGGCATGTTTAACTTTGACATGTATATATTGCCATTATTATGTAATCAAAATGAAAATGATGATAATTATTTTGATAAATAGCAAACATTATGATAATGTCAAGTTACTTTAATGTATTAGCACCCAAAAATGATGAGGATTTATGCTGATATCTTCCAAAACCACACTTTGCCAGGGGTGTTTCCAAACTTCTGGAGGGCAGTGTACAACCGAAAGGACATCTAAAATTACCATTATTACATTCCCCGCCCCTTCAAGCTAGAGTCCCCCCAGTGAATTTTGGCCATTTCTTTCCACCACTGCTTACACCTACACATAACCCTAACCAATGAACACTCGTGAGGCATTTTATACTCTCTTTTTGATTATTTTCTTAATTTTATTAAAGAAAAATGCCTTTCCAATCTGATATATGATGTGAAAAGGGAGAAGAATGAGTTCAGAAAAAGGCAGAATCGAATTCGATCGTGTAAAAAAAGTCACTACAACACAGCTTAAACAAGTTAGTGTAAACAGCCTCTGTCAACAAGGCGGGCTATTTGCACAATAGACACTCATAAATTAAAGTTTGACAGTTTCACTATTTTGCATATTGTCAACTAAAACATTTAAATGGCATTTTAGTCAAAATAAAATGAATGTGACATGCTAAAATACTGAAAAATACTGTCAAAAGACAAAAACTGTAAAAACACTGTGCATGGTGGCTCCACGATGTCTAGAGTACAGCTCTGACTCTTTGGCCTTAATAATAACAGGAAGTAAAACAGGAGCAGAATAGTCCCCACTGTATACGATTACTGATGCCTCTACAAATGCTTCCAGGTATCGTCATGAAGTTGTTCTTTTATTTTACTTAAACACACATAGATAGCTTTTACCTGTCTACTTCATCCCTTGCAACAATGTCACCTTTCTTCAAAGCTTTAATGGCAAACATTTCTCCAGTGCTCTTGTACTCAGCAAGTAAAACCTGTTGAATAATTAAAGGGATGAGAGAATAAACTGTACGCAGGAGCCACATCACAAAGTGGCAGCATTGTAGAGATAATCTACAATACTATCACACAAACGGTTAACATACTGTGCACTTATGGCACATTTGCAAATCTTGTTTTATTGCGCATGGGAAAGCAAGTTTAAGTTTACCTTTCCAAAGTGGCCACGCCCCAGAACAGCTACACATTTGAAGTCTTTCAAACTGAATTGAACTTCCTCTTCTTCCCTAAAGACAAGACCACACACTTTGAGCGATTGACTATCGTTAATGTATGCATGTTTATATGTTGCCGTGATGTCAGTCATCCATAAATGGGGAACAAACTACCTTATTTCAGTTTTTCGTTGAACTGCAGTCAGTTCCAGTTTAGGCTGCTCATGTTCAACCAGATTGTCATAATCTGGTTTAGCTACTGTGTTGTTCAGGAAGTCAAAGGTCGCTAGGGCATCCTGTAAACGAGAGGCATGTAAGAGTCATTCTGAAGTACTGCAAGACAACTCTCCTTATTAATAACACTTGCCTTAAATGGACAGTTCAGACAAAAAAAGATTCTGTGACTGTTTACTTGTCATTATATTATTCCAGACCTATATTACTCATTTTTACCCATCAAACAAAGGAGGACATGTAGGGCAGGATGTTTAAGTTGTTCTTTTCTATACAATCAAAGTGAACAGTGAGCAGAGGCGGTCGAGGACAGCTGTGCTGTAGCTCTATAACGCATTCATGCGATTATATTATTCAATATGCCAGTGGTTCTCAAGTTTGCTTTATTTACAGATACTAGACGTGTCCATAGATTTTAGTACAAATAAAACTTTAAAGAGTTAGTTCACCCAAAAATGAAAATTCTGTCATGTTGTTCCAAAACTGTAAGACCTTTGTTCATCTTGGGAACACAAATTAAGATATTTGATGATTTTTGTCCTTTCTACCTTTCTGGGCCTTGAATGTGTCAGTTGCATTACCAAATATGGTGGGTCAAAAAGCTCGCAATTTCATCAAAAATATCTTAATCTGTGTTTCAAAGACAAGTGATGGTCTTACAGGTTTGGAACAACATGAGGGTGAGTAACTAACGACAAAATTTTCATTTTGGGGTGAACTATCCCTTTAAGAGCTTCAGGCATCCAATTCAACCAATACATTTACATGACTTTTCCTGTCCTGGATATTGATTTTTACAAATTGATTTTTTTTTAAATAAACTTTCCTTACCATTTCTACCCAAAAAAGTATTTTAGGGCTTAAAATAACTTAAAAAATGTTTACGTTATAAAGACACCTACGGTATTTTGAGATTTTAATAATTTCTGACTTTTTCAGAGCAAGAAATTACACACTACAGTAGAAACCACAGTTGTTGGTAAATTAAAATGAGAAATATCTAGATTTTAAGTTTAGTTGCTTTTTATAAGCCTGTTTTGTCTTATTTTAATAAATTTAAGTCCCCTGGTTGAGAACCACTGAAATATGTACATTTCAGCACATCACATTCACACGTCATCTGTTAAAAGCCAAAACCAATAACGTTTAGAATCACTGACATCAAACTTGATGTGAAACAAGTTGTTGTGCCATATTTACATGTATGTGAAGGTGAATGGGAATTCCCAAATCTAAGATTAAGATTATCAGTGAATAACAACTTCAATTTATTTTCCTCACTCAAAGAATTCCATCCCAATTCCATTTTCATCCCATCCCCTTTCATAGTATGAAAAAGACTGATATCAACATTTTGCTAAACTTTTCCTTTTGTGTGTTTCAACAGAAGAAAAAAAAAAAAAGAGTCAGATATGTCTGGATCAACATGAGCAAATAAAGAAATCTTTAAAGTAAATTGTTTAGTTCTGGGTGAACTTTTCCTTTAAAGGGGTCATGAACTGCCTTTGTGTTTGTTTGTTTTTTATTTAGTACTGTTCTCTGAGGTCCACTTATAATGCTATCAAGATTTTTACATAAAAAAATAAATAAATTTAGAAGTAATAGGCTATTTTCTGTCCTGTTTTTAACCCCCCCTCAAACAGGCGTGTTTGAATAGGCGTGGCGAATTTGTAGACTCAGAAGTAAACGCCCACTGCTATGATTGGCTAACAGTTTACATTCATTAAGGTTTAAAACGCATAAATAACTCAATACATATCAAACGATTTATAAGAAGAGACAAAGCAACAGTGGAACAATTACTCATACTTTCGATGGGACATCACTGTCGGATCCTATATAGTCTATATAGTCTTTTAGTTTCAATAGTTTTGAAAATTGCGGTGTTGAACTGTGTCGTATCTGGTTACTGATGTAACCTCGGTTTCCTGAGATAAGGGAACAAGCGCTGCGTCGCTGATGCTATGGGTAATTGTAAACAAATCCGTGGTAAACTGAAGTGAACAAAGGACCAGTGCTTACTGGCGTAGTCTGAAACTTCAATAAAGTTCATCAACTCTTTCCTAACGTTAGGATCAGAAATAAGACAATGCAAATACTGTTTTTTTTTCCACAAACTGGCCTCTATGGTAAACACTATGTGTGAATCGGTGGGCGGGGATAATGATGTCAATCTTCTTCTGTGGAGGCGGTGCTTATCTACACTATTACTTCATAGAGTACAACATTCCAAAAGCTGTCGTTTTAGCAGACTGCCTTTAATATTTTTGTAGTACAATGACCTCTTATATGTCAAAAGACCAAGGGAATTTTGGTTTCTCAGTTCATGTCCCCTTTAATACAAGCGCTCCTTTACCTGCACCTCTTTTCCATCTGGGATCTTATCCGGTGACGCAGTTTCCTCAGTCTCCTCTTCTACGGAGTGCCTTTTTGAGGGAGGGGTGGCTGGTTTGTCAAAGTCTAATTTGGTCACAGTGGGGTCACTGAAAGAGAGAAGACATATCATAAGTTTCAACAACATGTCAGCTTCCATTTTAAACAGTCCAGCGGCTTTGTTTGGGGGTTTGGAGATTTACAGAATAGCTACATTATGGAATGCATACACTGGGATACGGAGCAGGAATGTTAAGTCATCTCATTATCTAAATATAGAGCACCAATTATGTTTCCAGACAGATTAGTAATTGTTTATCAGAGACTGGAGAATAGTTGGAGGGCTTTCTGCTACCAGATGCTCTTTTAGGAAATGAGTATGTGTGGATGAGCAGTAATGAATTTGCACACATATGTACCTGGGTAGGGAGTGGGCGTCTGGGTGGCCGATGGGTACGGTTTCAGGGCTCAATGCTGAGCCCAAATCAGCTGTCTGAGGACTGAATGAGTTATTGATTGACGGAATGGCTCTTCTCACCAATCTGCCCCAGGTGGCGATGTTAATGTTCATCTGAGGCGCACGCAGGAACGTTTTACCTGAGAGGAACAAGGTTTACGTATGAGATGAAGAAAGCAGAAGCAAACCGCTTTTTATAGAGACAGTCTTTTTAATGCACTGCAGACATGCTATTGCGCTGTTAGCTTAGCAAAATGCTAACAGAAAACTTTGACTAGAGTTTCCAATGCAGAGCATTCTTTGTGGGACTTTGGCACAATTCTGAACAGAGCTTAAGTCTGTAAACCTTCTTCGTCTATAAGTGGTTTAAAAAAAAGTTCAAACACAAAGGTCAAAGTTCATTCTGACTTCACTGTGTAAACACTGGCTCCACAGCAGTGCAATATTGAACCACAGTATTGTGTCAAGAGTAGGCTGCTTAATCTAATCTGTTTGAGTGAACATGTCAACCCTTCTTAACACTGAGGCATATTTGCCACTTCATAACCTTACCTTGCTGTTTGGAGAAGATTTTCTTCTGCCTTTGTAGTTTAGGTCGCCTCTCAATAACTGGGTTAAAAAATGTAACCTGTATTTAAAAAGGCAAAGATAATCTCAATAAAAAATATCCTCTACAAGGCCATCAAACTTGTATGCTGCATGGATATGTGTGATTAAAAAAAAAAATTAAAGTACCTCAGCAAACAGTGTTCCTTGCGGTTCCAGGTAAAGACACATGCCATGACGCTGGTTGTCCAGGAAGTCCTCCAGCCGTAAAAACTTAACAGCACACAGCGAGCGCCAGTCTCTCCAGTACACAGCTATCTCCAGCTCACGAGACTACGGGAAAACCAAAAAAAACATGTATTATCTGATATTAAGTACATCTTGTATACACTACCCTTAAAGTGTTACATACAACCTTGGTGACGATAATTCATTTCTTTCAAAAACATTGAAGAATTCAGAAATTCTGTAGTTTCATTAAGGTGTTGTATTGAGTAGTTGCCAAGGATTTACTATGTGGGTGCTAGAAAGCTAAAGATTGTTGCTTAAGGATTCTCTGGGATTTTCATTTTATAGATCATCAAGCAAAACTGTACTTCTGATTGCCAAATAATTGAAATGGCAGTTAAAAAATTAAATGAAGCAATCAATTATCAATACATTAGCTTTAAAAAAATAAATAAATAAATAAAAATAAATAATTTTTAATTGACCGAAAACAGACTTTCAAAAATTAGGTCAGCTTAATTAATTTAAAATATATTTACCATATATTTATATATTTAATATACATTTTATATACTTAATTATTAAAATATTTTAACGCCACCAACGCGCTGGACCCGCCCCCAAGACCTGATTTTGACCCGAACTATCACAAGCTTAAATGTGATTTCATACAACAGTTCAGTAAATAAGTTGACATTGTGTTATATTATGTGTTTTTGCTCAATTTTGCAGAGAACATATCATCTTTGAAGCCATAGCAGGATTGTTGCACGTCTCTGAGCAACACAACGTTGTTCAGTTTCTGAATGAATCTGCGTTTTGAACGAATCGTGTGAATCAGTGATTCAAAGAGCCATTTACTTAATTCCTGAATGAATCAGCTGTTTGAACAAATCAAATGAGTGAATGACGTATAAAGACATTTACCACCACCTGCTTGTAGATTTAGTTTCTTATTTAGAATATAACTTCATTAAAACAAAACAAACAAATGTTGTGTTGTGTCAAACCTTTCTTTTGTGGAACATAAAAGAAAGTATTTTCAAGACTGTTGGTAACAAAGCTGTTTTGGTTACCATGACTTTCATTATATGAACAAAAAAACAAAACAAAAAAAAAAATATATACTGAGATGCTTCTTAAATTATCTTATTTTATGTCCCATAGTTTACTTTGCAGCCTCAGTGTTTATGTGTCATACACTTTATGTTGAATCAAATAAAATATTTATATCTAAAGCTACAATCTGTAATGTCTACTTGATACTTTCTCATTTAACACAAAACCAGCTTTAAAAATGTTTTGTGGGTATTTACAGTCAAATTTATTTTGCGATTAATTAGATCTACGAGTCGGGATTCAAACTCGGGACGCCTGTTGCACAACGGTGCTGTATGTTGTTGTGCTGCCACATGGCTATCGGTGCTAAATCTGACATCTCAATTAAAATTTTAAATGTTAGAAAAATATCAAAATACATTTATAACTCATTTCTGAGAGAAAGAGAGCACTGGTCAAGTAACTTTCTTTCTTAATTTTAAGATGCCCAAGAGTTACCACTTATGAGTATTACTACAGTTTACAGCCATCAGTTTGACATTTACAGGCCTTTTACAGGTCTTTTCAGAGTCTGTCTGCCATTGCACAACTGCCGATTAGAACTCTCACGTTGCCTGCCATGAGATTAAACGCTTATGCCGTCACACTACCAAAAGCACATCCAAACCCATAGACGTGTGTGTAAATAATAATCAACGCTCAAAAATAAATAGAGTAACATAGTAAGCAGTAAGTTTCTATATCAGTCTTAAAGGAATCACTAACAAAATAACTGAATTATTCTCAATGTTTTTCCTTAACGAGTCATTTAATTCACACTTATATAACCTTTGCTGCTTTGGGACATGTCAGGAAGAAATTTAAGCAATTCCGTAAAAAGAAAAATAAAGAGTGCCCAAAAATCAGTCCATTTCTTAATGTGGAGGAATGGAGATGTATAATACATAAACATTACATGTAAACTGAGGTTATATACAATAACATACATATAGCCATCAAAGAAAGGGGACAATTATATATGTGAGAGTGAAGAGATTACGATTGGTGACTTCTGATCTGCCTTGTGTGAGTTTCCATAAGAACTGGGTCAAATCTGGGATTAACATTTCCAAAGTTAATTGAGAGAGGCTGGAATGGAGAGCATGTGTGCATGTGTGTGCCCATCGACTCAAGTGTCGAGAGGATTATGGGATAAGGCTGTGGTTTGACAAGTGTGTTTTATGCAATTTCTCATGCATTACCCGGTCAAGTTCTAGCGTGAACTTCTGATCCCAAGATTGGTTGCTAACTGGCTTCCAATGGGTCTGGCCCACAACTGTGTTGTCCAGCTTCAGAACGGCACTGATTTCATCTGTCAAGACAGTACAAAACATCTCTTAAACTATTACTTCAGAACAGAAACATGAACGCAAGTTCATTAGGGATGTGAATTTAATACGTTAATGTAATGCGATATATAAAATGCTGTGATAAAAACCATGATCAAATATGATCAAAATAACAAAAAATACATTTAAACGTTGTTCAAAAATTTGGGGTCAGCACGAAGACTACATTTGTTCGATCAAAGATACAGAAAAACAGTAGCATTCTAAAGTTGATCAATTTAATGCATCCTTGCTGAATATAAAAGTATTACCTAAAAAAAAAAGAAGAAAAAAAACAATCGTACTGACCCCAAACTTTGGAACGATAGTGTATTCACTTGCACTCCAAGTCAGAACAAGTGTTATTTTCCACATAATCAACTGAATGGTGAAGACAAGTAAAGATGAAATAGGACTGCAAATTGACTAATTTCACTTTGTAGTCTGATAATGCAGTTTAACGTGTCTGAATTTAGTTTAATTTACAATGGTTACTGAATTTGTTTTGCTTCAGAATCAAACAATGAATGTCAGCCATGTCAGATTCTCATAAATTATGTTAACTTGGATTTTCAACAAGTATTCAAACCAAATATAAAGCCACTCAACTGGACAGATCATCAGACTTGGAGAGGGTTCGGCTGCTGCCAGATTTGTTCTTGTTTCCTCGGCTCATAAATGAGGAGCGTGCCTCACTGGGGCTCCAGCCGGGCAGAGAAACAGATGATGTCTTAGAGCGACCTGGGACGTTCTCCAGGAGGTCCTGACAGCCCATGAGCCTCACGTCTAATGTGCCTGTGGATTTACAACAGAAACCCAACTCAGAGCCAAAACACTACGTGATCAGAGATGTAAATCACCAAACACATCTATTTTGATTAACACAAGATAGTAAGTGTGCAAACAATTGCAAATATCTATTTCAAGACACACGCAATGGCTATGGAGCCTTATATGGAAAGCACTACGAGTCTATAACGGTAACGTAAGCTCTCTCATTCTCCTTTAGAGTGAAGGTCAAAGTTGTGTGCGATAAAGCCAAGGGTGGGGGAGGGGACCGCTGGGGCCAAGCGTGTTGATGCAGTGTGAAAAGTCGAATGTAGTTCAGACATGCCTTTACCCACACAGCTGTTGCCCCTCTCAAATGGGGTGAATGTACAGTACCATATGTTGTGATAAAGGACTAAAGAGTCTATTCACTCTGGGAGTGAATATTTGCAGTCATTCAAGACTATAAATTGAAAGAATGAACTCCCATGGATCTATTCACAGAGGCGAAATTCACCTGAACACTAGGGATATTTAGAAAAAAAGAACAAGAATGAAAAATATAAGAAGCTAGGTTATACAAACGACAAGCCAAAACAAATTAATTTAGGCTTAAGCGAAACTGAAACTAACGTTTGATCTCTCATACGACACAAATCCAAATGTTTCCTTATTGGAGATGTATCTGAATGCCAAAATATTATTTATTATGTAAACCTGGTTTTGTACTTCACTTGCATTCCAATATCCACATAAAACAAATCGTTTGGCATAATATCACGGTAGTACAGTGATAACGATTAAGCAGTGTGATTTTTCCATATGTTTGGCTGACTAGCAATGCTTAACAGTGTGAGTGTGTGTGATATTTTTCCTTCTAACAGTGGAAACAACTCCTCCTAGTCTTGCAGATATCGAAACTGTAAACACTAAAAACAAATCTTTGTGCTTTTGTAAAATAAAGAAAAATTAGACGCCGCTTTCAGCCGTCTTCCTTTCGCACAGCACAATAATGAACCAAAACTCTGCATATATAGCTACTTGTTGGACAGTTTTTTCTTTTATTTGTTAATTAAGTAAAGATATTTATTGTATAGGCCTATTCATTCCTTAGCCTAGCTTTATTATGTTTTTCCTCCATTCGCAGAAGCGCTGCAGGTGCGTGATGTGATATGTCCATGTGAATCCTCATGTTCTGCTGTTTGCTCCTTTCTGCGCATGTAAAATTAATCATTGTAAAACAATTTTTGATATTTTTAATGGGTCACAAACATATATCCTTTCTAATTTAATTAAATTCAAACTTAAAATAATTTTGTCGGTTAAAGATTAATAATCGATTAACAAGCGTCGGCTGTCGGTTAGGAAAAATAACCAAAATGAACATCCCTACACTGAACTGAAAGAAACTTGCTAATTTAGCTGATTATTGCTGCTGAAAATGATCAATTATTGTCATGTTTTGGGCTGTGCTTATCAGCTGGACTGGAAAAAAAAAACATTTGGAGTACTATAGACTGTCAAAAGTTATAACAAATCAAAAAGAGTGCAAAAAACTCAAAAGGTGAACAGAAGAAACAAAAGGAACAAAAAGCCGTTTGAACCAGGATTTCCAGGGCAAGAATCCTGACAACATTCATGTTTGTTCTTATCATTTCCGGTAGCAGGTGAAATATTAGGCTAATATCTTAATACTGCTTGTATCTTTACCACATATTAACTTTAGATTATCAAACTACTGCATCCATTCCTGCTTACTAAATCCTTCTCTGTTTGATTTAGCAGCTTCTTCTGTGGTTTAGACCGAATAATTTAGCAGAACAACGTATTCAGTAGTACATTAACCATGCAATCCATGCCGTCGTTTGCATCCGAATATCTCCAACATGGCCGCACATTCAGATAACTGACCAAACCGCATAAGTGCAACCTCTCTATAGTATAATCCATTTGCGTTCTCTTTTTTTCCTTTAGGTTTACCACACTTTGATGCTTCAGAAGTTCATACAGTAATAATAAAAGTAAACCACATAACTTGCGGTTTTAATCCAAGCCTTTATATGGTAAACAGATTTAGGACATGTCCACCAAAGCGTTTTTTCCCCCCGAGGCTAACATTTTTTTTAAAATGTTTTCAATGAGAGCACAGCTTTTTTTAAATGATTTTCATGCTTTTTTCATTCATCACTATCACTTTTAAGCCAGCTAACCAATCACAGTGGAGGATGGGCAGGGCAAATTTCACACCGACCACCTGCCACATCTAGCAACAACAGAACAAAATCATTATAACAAAGGCCAGAGTAGGTACTTTACTTTGTGTTAACATTTTCATATTCATAAATAAACTATCTGGGAAATCAGATGCTAGTTACACATCCACTGATATTCTATATCATAGCAGCCAAAGCGTCGCAACTGTTTTCACCTGGCTGAAAATGCTTTGGTCGACACACAGCCTTAATCAAGGCTTTAATTCACATATAAACACTGATCAACACACATGCATAGAGCACATCAAACATAGTTAATGGCATTTCAAACATACTTGCTTGACAAGTGACAATAAACATTGCTGTTACTCTAAAATGGGAACAGTAAATACTATGTGACTGCATGGCGTCTGTTTTGTTACCGGTCAGAGCAGCAGGTTTGGCCACAGTGCTGTACTTGTTGCTGGTGGACATGATGCTTTGGCGGGGACTGAGAGGTGGGGAGGACACCATTGCTAACTCCTCCATGATCAGATTGCTCTTCGGGTGATTTTTGGGCAGCTCACTGAGTCTCTGCTCCAGAGAGAACTTCAGCAGGTCTAGCTTCTGACTGGACTCATTCAAACGGGCTTGAGCCTGAAAAAAAAAAAAAAGTCAAAATGTGCTTACAAATGTAAATAATGACAAAAACTCACATTTGAATGTGACAGTGCTGCCTCAGAGAACAAGGTTTCAGTTTTTTTTTTTCTTAGACAAATGTTCTTTGAAAATGTTGTAGATTATGTTTTTATTTTTACTATAAGCAATCATTTTATTACTTTAAAAAATGAATTTGTTTTATAATTAATTAATTTTACAGTATTATACTCTATTTTTATTTTATAGTGCAACAGTATCTGAATTTTCCAAACCATTCAACTCTAAAAGGATGGTTCCCATTAAAATTTCTTCAGAATGAAGTCAGTTTTTCAGCTTTCATTAAATTATTTTATTTTCTATCCAGATGCACTTCCCTACAAGTTCATCCCAATAATTCTAGACTGATTAATTCTTTCCAAATAAGAGCTATTCAAAGCATCTGGTGACAATTCTTGGCCTTTTTTTTTTATTATTTCGCAACATCACAGAAAAACTTTCCAACATCAGTTTTCTCAATATCGTGCAGCCCTGAAATTAACACATTTTTTTTACCTGGCTCTACCGGGTGAGCAATAGGAACAACTTCAGATAACCATGATGATTCAGAGGAAGAGGTCATTCTTTTAGTGGCTTAAGTACTATCATGTGGCACTAGCTTGAATCTTTTTCCCTGTATGTGGAGCCTAGCGTTGTCAAAGAAAGCTGGTTTCTGTCAAACAGTAGGTGCGCAATTTTTACGTGTTGTACTACAAAAATTATTTAAAGCACCTTTTAAAATAAGTTAATTCATCCTCTAACTGACAGAGTATAACTCACACAGGAATAAAACAATTACATGATAGTTCTAAAGACCATTTAACCACCCTGTGTCATACAGCAATTATGGTGTAAAGTGAGAAAAGCTGTAAACATTTAGCCCTTGAGGCAATGTAGGCTATTAAAAGTGTATAGTTAAATGAATAACTAGATTAGAAGGATCCAGACATAAAAGTATTTATATGAAGCGCAGGAAAAACATGAAAAATGGAGCTGACCTCTGAATGAGCTTTCTTCTCTGTCACCTTCCCTGTTCCCAGCAGTTTCATCACATTCTTGGCACCTTCCGCCACAGCAGACTCTATCCGGAAGTGATGTCGGAGCTCCTCTATCCTCAAGTCCAGAGGACTGATTATAGGCTTGCTTGAAGTCACTGCAAACATCAGATTTATGTTTTATTACCACGCTCCTGCCCATTTAAATTGCAAATCACAAGCGTAATTAGAGAGGAAATCAGCTACACCGCATACCATCATTGTTCTCATAGTTCATCTCGCTGGTCTGGCTGGCTTTGAGAATCTGCATTCGAATGAACTCTATCTTTGTCTTGCTGTCTTGAAGCATCTGTTGAGCTGCTGCGAGCAGTTTGCGGTCCTGCAGATGAAGCCACAGGAGGAAAATAAAAAAAGGAGTTCCGAAAAGAACAGAGGAATAAAATATGCTCGAACAGCACTTTATAAAGACAAGTATTCCTTAAAGGATTAGTTCACTCCTGAACTAAAATTTCCTGGTAATTTACTTACACCCATGTCATCTAAGATGTTTATGTTTTTCTTTCTTCAGTCGAAAAGAAATTAAGGTTTTTGAGGTAAAAATTCCAGGATTTTTCTCCATATAGTGGACTTCAATGGGGATCAGCAGGTTGAAGATACAAATTGCTTTTCCAGTGGAGCTTTAAAGGGCTCCACACTAACATAGCCGAGGAATAACGGTCTTATCTAGCAAAATGATTGTCATTTTCTTCAAATGTATGTACTTTTTAACCACAAATGCTCATCTTGCACTCGCTCTGCGATGCGCGTCTACGACTAATCATGTTGGTAGGGCTGGGTGATTTTCCCGTTTTTATCGATTAATTCAAATTTAATGTTTTGCCACAGTTTTATTTTTTAGAAATCGATGATTTTGAATAGAAATAATATCAAACGTTAGAATTAGACACTTTGATGATATACCACTGATAATAGTAAAGAGGAAAGAGCGATCCAACCGCATGTCAACGCATGCGATTAACCGCTCATGTGTGACACTCATATCGCAAGGTGTCATTCACACAGAATGTGGTTTTGTGTTGACAAAGATGCAACGTGGGCAGTGGAATAGGAAAAACATGCAAGAAGATGGGAGACGCCGTGTTTTTAGAATGCTGTTTCATGTACGAGACACTGCAAGAGGCGAGTGCAACAGTCAAATGGGTCCAAGTTTACACAGAAAAAATAAAATGGAAAAGCAATGGAATAAAAACCTGTGAAGATCTACTACTGTATGTCTGATATTTCATATTAGCATCATGGTGACAGGCTGAAAGCTGCCGTTCATTGTTTTTACAGAACATTTACAGTTAATAATAGTCTACTGGTGTTATACCGTCAGTCATTTCGAATTTGAATAATCTTGACTTTTGAGATTTTTTTAAAAGCTTTTTCCTTAACGTACTTATTTCATTATTTCTTAATGTATAGTATGTATAAGACAAGTTTGTACAAGATGTAGTTGTAGTTCATGCATCTTTTCTTCAAAGATATTTAACAAGTGATTTGTTTAACATTTACGTAATGTTGACAACTTCATGTGTGGCGCACTTAGAATAGAATTTTCTTTAACTAGAGGGTTAATAAAGGAAAAAAAAATGTACTTGAATCATGATGTAGTTACGTTTTCAAATTGACTAGTTAAAAAAAAATTAATTTTTTGTTGGAACATGTTGGAAAGGTCACATGTGGTTAGTTCTTCATCTGTGTACTTCTGTTCAAAAAGGTAGGGTAGGGCGAAAAACTCGTTCACTTTGTAAACACTGGGTCGGTACTTCTGCACGCATGTCATGCATGTTTTTTCTAGCGTTACTACGTAATGTGTGAAGTTGTGGACACATAGCTAGTGCAAGACAAGTGCATTTGTGGTTAAAAAGTGCATCTGTGTTTTTTTTATTTTTCCTGATCTTTTAAGACCTTTATTCCTTGCCTGGGATCGTGTAGAGCCCTTTGAAGCTCCACTGAAACTGCAATTTGGACCTTCAACCTGCTGATCCCCACTGAAGTCCACTATATTGAGAAAAATCCTTGAATATTTTCCTCAAAAAACTTTTTTTTTTGACTGAAAAAAGAAAGACATGAACATCTTGGATGACAAAGGACTGAGTAAATGATCAGAAAATTTAAATTCTGGAATTTTTGGTCTGGAACTGAACTAATCCTTTAAAGGATTAGTTCACTTTTAGAACCAAAACGTACAGATAATGTTCTCACCCCCTTGTCATCCAAGATGTTCATGTCTGTCTTCTTCAGTCATAAAGAAATTATGTAAAACATTTCAGGATTTCATTCCATGCAATGAACTTGATGCCCCCAAGTTTGAACTTCCAAAATGCAGTTTAAATGCAGCTTAAAAGGGCTCTAAACAATCCCAGCTGAGGAAAGAGGGTCTTATCTAACAAAACGATCGGGTTATTTATTTACATTTTTTTTAATTACAGTTGATATTTTTTTAACCTCGAACGTTTTTCTCGTCTAGCTTCGTGTGAACCTTTTTTGTCAACTTTTTCCGGCCATGACATTCAGGGTATGTCTAAAAACTCCCATCTCATTTTCTCCTCCAACTTCAAAATCATCCTACATCCCTGCAGAAGTACCAACTCAGTGTTTACAAAACGAACATGCAAAGAAGATCAAACACCCTTTAGAAAAAAGGTTAAAACAGCGATGTAGGATGATTTTGAAGTTGGAGGAGAAAATGAGACTGGAGTTTTTAGATGTACCCTAACTGTCATGACTGGAAAAAAACAGTTCACACTGAGCTAGACAAGACGAGCATTTGAGGTTAAAAGTATATTTGTAATTTTTTTTTTTTTTTCCCCGCTAGATAAGACCCTTGTTCCTCGACTGGGATTGTTTAGAGCCCTCTAAAGCTGCATTTAGGAAGACACCATAGAAGTCCATTATATGGAGAGAATCCTGAAATGTTTTCCTCAAAAAACAATTTCTTTACGACTGAAGACAGACATGAACATCTTGGATGACAAGGGGGCGAGTACATTATCTGTACTGTACATTTTTGTTCTGGAAGTGAACTAATCCTTTAACAACCTTTCAACAACCTAAACATTGATTTAATAAAAATGTATGTTCTGAAAATGTGTATTATGTATTAACGGTTTATAAAAAATGGTCCTTGAGGCCTCACTGTATTGGGAATATAGGCACACTTGAAGGGGCTTGCCTGTTGTACCAAACACTCTTTAGTTGTAGCTACATTCACAACAGGCTATAGCATGGCCGCTCATACCTTATTCTTAATTCATAGTCTTAACATTTCTCACATTTTTTTAAAAGTGAAACCCACAAAACGAAACCATCCATAATGCATCTGAAGTGCAAAGGAATGTCACACCAAGTATTCAAATCTAGTGACTAAGTCAGGAATCTCTATGGACTAAACTTCCTGTAAGCAGCCATTAGAGGCTGACGTTACCTTAGAGGCCTTTCCTCCGGATGTCTAAAGCAGCTGGGAACCTGCATACAGGACTCACCATTTCAAAAAAAACAACACATTCTTCATTTGTCTGTTTGTGTGTGAGTATGTGTGTGTTTTCCGCTGTCCAACCAATGGTGTGAGCTTGCGAAGGGACTATCTGTTTAGCCCAGTGTTGAAGACAAAGAATTAGCAATTCCATTTATTGCCACAAGCGGCACAAAAATCCAGCATTAAAGTCTTGAACGGAGCAGAAATGTAGGAGTATCACTTAATCAGTGTGAGTCAAATGAAGTCATGTGCCGTGGTGCTGAGAATGTTTTGGTAACAGTTTTCTGAAGGGTACTAAACTGTTCATACATCTGGAAATGAGTCAGACTCCCCTCAGTTCTGTCTCCCTGTGTTTATCACTCCATATATTTTCCCCCCGAAGACTGTGCTGATCTAACAGAACTCCTTTGTGAGTCCTACATGCTAATTTTAGCCACAGAGCCTCTTTAATTAACAGCGTCGCTCTTGATAAAAGGGAGGAAAGGAGGGTCGGACACTCTAGACCAAAGCCAAGCCAAACCATGAGAGTGATTCTGCAGATACTACATGTATGTTTTGAAACACACTACATGTACAGCACCAAAGCCTGTTTCCTGAGGGGGAGGGTGGAGAAACATAACTGAACTGTTCTATTCCAGTTCTCCTTAATGTCAGCTGCACCCTAGGGGGTTACAGCCATGACATTGGCATATGTGTATAAATGAGTCTAGTCTGGCTTCCTTTACCTCTTTTGGAAAAAGGACAGGACATTTCAACCAATTTTAGAGGACATGTTTGCTACCATCTGTTTTCATTTCTTGGGATGAATCTTCTCTCCCAAGATCTTTAAGAGATCAAACAGCTTATCCTGTCTGGGAGCAAGAGCAATGTGTTTAGTATTTAGTGTAATATAAAGCTAATGCATGTTTTTGAAATACTTTTCCTATTCCAGCTTAATTTGCAGGGGTTACAAGGTTTTCATTTTAAAGCGGATTTAACTGAAAAATGTAAGCACAGTGGCTCCATCAAAACAATCCAAACAGCTCACTGCAACTAGGGTTGGGTACCAAACTCGGCACTTTTAAGGGTACCAACAGGATTGCATCATATTACCGAGTACCGATTCACATGAAATCAATCGGTACCACATTTTGGTACCTGAGAATGCATCTGGTCACGTACGATAGACGATAGACCCTGTGACGTGATGTCACCCCTGCAACTCATTTAAACACCACACGGGGCAAACCGAAATGTTCTGAAGTGCGGTTACATTTCTAGGGCCGTTTTGATTCCACGCAACGCAGACAGGATCGCAGAGTTCATTCATAAAAACGGAGATACTCTATAGCATGGAATGCCATGGAATTCGTCAAAATATGAATGGCGAGTTGAGCTGACTGACAAGAATAGTGAGGTGAGAAAGACAAGATGATGGCAGAAGAAACCAAATGCAAAAGCGCCTGTGTGGCAATATTTCGGATTTTGAAGAGCCTGTTGACTTTCGCCGTTTATCTAAGGTGATTTTGGAAGTTTTTTAGACATTTGTTTCTTATTTATTTGGTTCCACGTGTTTTTGCTTCTTTTTATTTTATTTAAACATTGTGTATTTTATACAATTTAATTTACAACAATATGTAGACTATGCCGTGCCTCCAAGCTTTCATATTCGCTTTGCTAATAAACGTTCTATGAATCTGTTGTATTTTGTTGTTGCTAGAATTGTATTGACAGCGAATTGGCGTTCATTTGAAAGTGAAAGTAAAATGCTCCTGGCGCTTTTACAAGCTATTTAAAAGTAAAGGAAAGCAGGAAAAGAGGGAAAACTCAAACAAACAATTGCTTGACACTGAATTGCAGCTAATGTTTTTGTTATTACACAGAGTAAATTACCGAAAAAAGGTACTGTTGGGTACCAGCACAGAATTTCAGGTACCGTATCGGTTAAAATGTTAACAGTACCCCAACTGCAACAATGGCTCAACCAATAGTGTGAGTTTGGGGTAGGACCGCCTAAAGGCCCCGTTTACACCTGGTTTTAAGATGCATTTGGTCCATCCAATCACAAGTGGACGACACTAAATACAGGTGTGAATGGGGTGTAAAACATTTTGAGCTTGTCTACTTTCAACTAGTTCCAAACAGCTGCAAAAGACCACCTCCTCTCTGCCTACTTACTAAAGCCCTGTGTGTTTATTTCCTTAACGCGTTCCAGCATCAATACTAAAACCCTGTTCAAACAACACAATTGTTTTTGTTGGTTCCGCCAGTCACTGTGTCAGACTATGCGATTTTGACTAAGATCTTGTCTCGTGTCGTGAACAAGAAACGTCAGACTATACGTTTCTACCCGACCATTCATCGAATGCCGTGTGTGCTGTCATCGATAGTGCAGGACTAGACATGAGCGTAAAAACAATGGCTAGCAAACAGCATGTTTTGCCCTGTCTTGTCGTCAAAAAAGCGCAAAAAAGAAAGAAAACATTAATTGAACAGTATGGACCGTCAAAGAGAATTGAGGTAAAATAGTTTTTATTTTACCTTTTTTCCCCACTCAATACACAATAGTCCCTTAAGGAAAAATCATAAATGCAGGAGTATTATCGCCATTTAGCGCCACAAACATTTCCTTCATTGTAAAATTCCACCTCCACTCTTAAAAATAAGGGCTCCAAATGGGTGTTTTTGCAGTGACACCATAGAAGAACCATTTTTGGTTCCCCAAAGAATCTTTCAGTGAACGGTTCTTAAAAAAAACATTTTGAAAATCTAAAGAACCTTTTTCCACTATAAAGAACCATTTCTGCATTTCTGCAAGTTCAAGGTTCTTCATGGAACCATCAATGCCAATAAAAAACCTTTATTTTTAAAAGTGTACCAGGACCAATACCATTGTCTCTCATTTCGGCTTGTTTGAAAGCATGTACAAAAGGCGCTTCTGTGCTCCTATTGGCCAGTGTCACAGATGAACTCATCATGGGAAAAAAAAAAAAAAAAAAAAAAACAACATGCTAGTCCTTGTGTTGACGTCATGAAGCGTCGCAGACGTGCCATCGTTCGTCGTCCACTATACGCTACACAAGATGAAAGGATTGAATCTTGAGTCCTGACACCTAAGGTCATTTATGAATCCCTACAACACCGTACGTCAAGCAGATCGTGCCGAAATCGGGTTAAAACTGCGTAGTGTGAACCAGGCTTAAATCGTAAGTTTGGTATGCAGCTGAAAAAAAAAAAAGTCAATGTTGTCTTTCCAGTCCTGATTCTAAATCAAACCTCAGCGTTCAGCATAGTTTTGCAGCTATGATAGCAGAAAACTGCTGCTTTCTGTATCATTTTCCGTCGTCTCCTTTCGCATGAAATGCACAAGCTTATTTCATACATACTCTCACCCATAGACTCTCCACTCAAAATGAGGACAGAATTGGTTGAAAGGGGACAAAAGAGATGGATCACAAGCAAATACATTAAACTACGCAAACCACACACCACAGATTCTCTAAAGGCAGACTGCTACCTTGGAGGAGCCGTTGGAATACATCTGAATCATATTTTCCGCTCCTTGTTTCACTTTAAGCTCGATGTCGGCCTGTTTCTTCAGAGCGGCCAGTCTGCTACTGTTGGTGGACGTCCGAGCTTCGCTCTTGGGGGTGTCTGGGGTTAGCGGGTACCCTGACATTGAACAAACACAAATCAACATCAAAGAGTTAATAAAACACTAAAACAACAATAAAGCATGTTAGCAATGTTGGAGAAATGCGACTATATGTATGGTCAGAAAGTGTACACAAGATTTGCGAAACCAAACTTGATCTTTTTAGAGCGTGTGGGAAATGCTAAATGCAGTACAGCTAGCATTAGCACACTTTTCCAGAAGGAAGAACACTGTTTATTTATTTGGCTGTCTTTGCATCCTTGTGTGAGTAAATGTTGTACTTGGACATTTTTATGATAGTAAATCACAAACAAGTACACGGAAACATAGGTGTGGCTGATGTGGCAGATGATGCTAAAAGTCTGATTAACTTAGCAAAACCTTTTCATGTTTTTGTATGTAAACCTTTTGACAAAGGGTAGTTTCACAAAGCCAAGTTTTTTAAGCAAACTACAAAAGGCCCAGTCCACATTATAAAGAATTCTGGTCACCTGAACCACCTACTAATGCAGGAAGAGACAAATGATTAAACACAGTTCTGCTTATGAATGTTTTTTAAATCGTTATCAAGTTAAACACCTCAGATATGAAATCAGCCAATAAGATTACAGCTTGCTACATCGAGAACGTATTTCCTGACAGCGGACATACATCACAGAGACGTCTATTGGACATCTGCAATACGTCTATAGGATGTTTCCTATCAGATGGCAAATAGACGTTTATTGGATGTCTTTAAGATGTTTGATTTAGAATGTATGTAAAAATGACATCTTAAAAATGTCTGTCAGATGTTTGTACACAGCAGATGCTTCCCAGATCAAGCGATTATTAAGAGACATCTTGCAGACGTACATGTGCTATCTATGCTAGGATGCATATGAAACATTCAGTGAATTGTCTGTGATGTCTGAAACTGAGACTACATAAAAACTATTTTTAATCCTTTGCCCCATAACAGAGTAATGTGAAGTGTTTTTTTCCCTTTTCTTTTTTTAAACAATAGTCTAGTGCTTACACAGAGGGTGAAAACACCCTTAGAAGATATGAAGAGTCGTGACAACAGAAGTAATACTACTAAAATAATTGTAAGATATATTCTACACATATTTTACCTCCCTCAAGCCAAAATCACAACTTGTTAAAACATGTAGTCAAATAACATAAGTTTTTTTTTTTTTTTTTTTTTAACTTTAGCATTTGATGAGTTGTGTAATAAACAGAAATGACAGTGATATAATGACACCCAGTAAAGAACTTGTGCAGGCAGGAAAAATGCAAATGTTCTCTCAGGTGACAACGAGCCAGTTTCTCAAAGACTCTCTGTGAGAACAACTAGGCCATCATGGAAAGACTTGCAAAAGATTGAGCAAACGCAAACATGAGCAAAAAACACCTTAGGAGAAAAACTGAAAGCTGCCAGTATGCCAGTATTAAAGTTGCTTCATCTTCACCTCAACAAGTATTACATAAAACTACTAAAATACGCAAGTGATTTAGAACTTGATCAAGACAAGCACAAATGGCCTATGGCAAATTTTGTCATTTTTCCCTCCGAAACGTAGACATGCGCACACACAGACATACACACATACACACCATGCACTTCAGGCTTGTTTTATGATTAGCTGAGGTTCAGAATGATGAGATCATCCACTCATGTCCTGACAAGAACACTCAACCACAAATTATACACCTGCAAAGGTAAGGTGGAAGCCCTGTGTCTGACAGCTCTGTCATGACAGAGGACTGAGGCAAAACATTAATATTAATAAACCAATATTCAGTGACACCAACACATTGGTAGCTAAAATGCAATGTGACATGTAATACTAAATCTACTGTTTTAAATAGCATTTTGCAGCTTGTATTACCTGATATCAAGAGAGTATATGTGATCCTGGACCACAAAACCAATCTCACATAGCACGGGTATGTTTGTAGGAATAGCCAAAAATACACTGTATGATTGATTTTTCTTTTACGCCAAAAATTACTGGGATATTAAAGGGGTCATTGGATGCCCATTTTCCACAAGTTGATATGATTATTTAGGGTCTTAAAAAAATTATAATATACTTCAGTTAAAAATTCTCAATGGTAGTGTAAAACAACACCCTTTTTACCTTGTCAAAATGAGCTCAGCAAAAATCATCCCATTCTGATAGATTGTTCCTTTAAGTGCAAATGAGCTCTGCTCGCCCCGCCCCTCTCTTCTTTCTGTGGAGTGACGAGCCTGTTTACTTTAGCCACATTTAGCTGCGTTCGGTCGCTAAACTTGCTAACTAGCACGTTATTAGGAAAGGTGATTGCAGAGATTCATAGTAAACCCCTTATACTCACTTCTGCTGTAGGTGAAGCTGGATCATGAATTTGAAAAAGGGGATATTATTTTTACAGATTAATTAAAACCACTGCATGGATTTTTATCGTTATAGGGTAGGTGTGTACATACACTGTCAACACGCATTAATGTTCAAACAACATGTAAAAGTGAACTTTGCATCCGATGACCCCTTTAAGTAAAGATCATGTTCCGAGAAGATACTTCGGAAATTTCCTAAGGTAAATATAGTAAAAATTAAATTTTAACTAATAATATGCATCGTCAAGAACTTAATTTAGACAACTTTAAAGGTGATTTTCTAATAGATGCATCTCGGTCAAATATTGCCCTATCCTAACAAACCATACATCAATGGAAAGCTTATTTATTCAGCTTTTGCATGATATATAAATCTCAGTTTCAAAAAAACTGACCCTTATGACTGGTTTTGTGGTCCAGCATAAATAAAATGCAATAAAATGTAAAATAAAACACACATAAAAATCAATAAAATTCACTCTTTCTTATCTTGATCTTTTTTTTTTTTTTTAATTGACAGGTTGTGTCAACTACTCATACACAAAATATACAAATGTATATCTCTTTGCAATTACATAAATAACCATTTTAAATTATTGACAATCACCACTGCATTAGGACTAGCTAGATAATGCTGTAGTGAGACTATTAACAAGGCCTGAAATTAAAAGCAGGTTTAAAAGCACAAATTTAATAATGTGACATTGTAAAATATTTCACTTGACCTTGTTAGAAATAGACAAAACAAGAATGCAATTAATTCCTCCAAGGAGAAGACGACTCCCTTCATGATTCACATGTTGGGAATTCCTATGTATTCAATCATAGTCCCTGAGCGCAAAGTAATTTTTTCAGATTTCTTAGGAACACATACTTAAGAGAATATATCAGAATTCAGAATATTACTGTATAAATAGTTCTCTTTCAATTCATTTTGCTATTCTCTTATTGAAGTTAAGTACAGCAAAAACAGTAAAATTTTGAAATATGTTTACTACTTAAATAGCTGTATTCTATTTGAATACATTTTAAAATGTAATTTATTCCTGTGATCAAAGCTAAATTTTCAACATCACTACTCCAGTCTTCAATGTCTCACATGATCCTTAAGAAATCATTCTAATATACTGCTGATTTGCTGTTCAAGAAACATTTACCATTATCATCATCAATATTTAAAATAGTTGAGTACATTTTTTTAGGATTCTTTGAGGAATAGAAAGATCCAAAGATTTGCATTTGTCTGAAATAAAAACTTTTTGTAACATTTTACAGGTTTTTAAGGAAAACATTCCAGGATTTTACTCCATAAAGTGGACTTCAATGGGAGTCAATGGTATGAAGGTCCAAATTGCAGTTTCAATGCAGCTTCAAAGGACTCTACAAGATCCCAGCCGAGAAATAAAGGTCTTATCTAGAGAAACAATGAGTCATTCTTAAAAAAAAATATATATAAATAAATAAATAAATAAATGTATATACTTTTTAACTACAAATGCTTGTTTTGTTCTAGCTCGATTTTACGCATTACATAGTCACTTTGGAAAGGTCACGTGTGACCTAGACGAAAGTACCGACCCAGTGTTTACAAAGAGAATGTGCAAAGAGAGTCATACGCCCTTTACAAAAAAGCTAAAACAACAATGTCGGACAATTTTCAAGTTGAAGGACAACATGAGATGGAGTTTTATGCCCTACCCTACCTTTTTGAACTGGAGTACACAGATGAAAACTAACCACGTGACCTTTCCAGCATGAAGTTGCGAACACGCATCGCAGAGCTAATGCGAGACAAGCATTTATGGTTAAAAAGTATATCAAATTTCATTTTTTTTTTTAGAAAACGACCTATTGTTTCTTTAGATAAGGCATTCCTTGACTGGGACTGTGTAGAGTCCTTTGAAGCTGCATTAAAACTGCAACTTGGACCTTCAAATCATTGGCTCCCATTGAAGTCCACTATATGGAGAAAAATCCTTGAATGATTACCTCAAACACCTTAACTTCTTTTTGACTGAGGAAAGAAAGACATGAACATCTCGGATGACATGGAGGTGAGTAAATTATCAGGACATTTTTTCATTGTGGAAATGAACAAACCCAAGTTGATATGATTTTTCAGGCTCTTAATGAAAAGTCTATAATATACTTAGGTTAAAAATTCTCAATGGTTGTGTAAAACAACACCCTTTTTACCTTGCCAAAATAAGCTCAAAATAATCTCATTCTGGTCGAGGCTGCTTTAAATGCAAATGAGCTCTGCTCACCCCGCCCCTCTCTTCTCTCTGTGAAGAATATCGGAGATATTCTTGTCTAACTTACATCCCTGCATACATACACTGCCAACACACATTAATGTTCAAACAGCATGTAAAAGTGAACTTAGCATCTGATGACCCCGTTAAAATAAAACACATATGAACATTTGCTGTTTACATGCTTGCAACAATATTGTATATAATATACTTATATTAGAACTGCATTTATAGTAATAGCTTCCCGTGATGGACTTCTGACCAACAAATTGATGATTTGATGAATACTAATCTACGGTGCATTGAAAAATAAACCATTCCTGGTAGAAAACAGCACTATCAA
>JAHKKF010537745.1:17265-28893 GCA_019740295.1 Labeo calbasu
TTTACATGTTGTTTGAACATTAATGTGTGTTGGCAGTGTATGTACAAATCTACCCTATAATGATAAAAATCCATGCAGTGGTTTTTAATTAATCTGTACAGTTGATTAATCACGATAGTTGATTGACATGAACGTCTTACCTCAGATCAGCTGTAACAGTCTGACCTCCATGTTTTGATGCTGTGTTGAGGTGTTGCTGCATGTAATAATGAACGTAGTGGTCGTCATTTACTCCCAACATCTGAGCCGCTGATGATGCAGTGGATTACGTTTGTTTGTGAAGGGAATGCAGCTCCTGATCTACATATATCGCTATAAGGGTTTTTTTTATGAATCTTTGCGATCGCCTTTCATAATAATGTGCTAGTTAGCAAGTTTAGCGGCTAAAGTAAACAGGCTCGTCACTCCACAGACAGAAGAGAGGGGCGGGACGAGCAGAGCTCATTTGCATTTAAAGCAACCTCGACCAGAATGGGATAATTTTTGCAGAGCTGATTTTGGCAAGGTAAAAAGGGTGTTGTTTTACACTACTATTGAGAATTTTTAACCAAAGTATATTATAGACTTTTCATTAAGACCCTAAAGAATCATATCAACTTGTGGAAAAAATGGGCATCCGATGACCCCTTTAAAACAAAGCGAGTAAAACCTTTCCCCTGCACTGTGCTGGACGGCTCGCGGCTGAGCTTGCGGGTGATTCCCGTTTACATCATTAAGCAGAGGTTCAAACTCCAGTCTGAACACCACTGGCCACAAGCTTTGAGCCTCTGCTCTCACTGATTTATATAGCATATTTTTATTTTATTTTTGATTAAGTAGAAACAATGTTTAATTTATACAGTTTTATTTTGAAATGTAGTCAGAGCCAATGGTCAATGTCTTTGTGTGATGAGACCCCTCCCCATTTTGGAGGTTCTGCCCACTATTGGAGTTCAAGCCCCATTTTGGAGATCTCCGGTCTGTGGTTATACATACTTAGACATCACAGCAACTGGTTTTTAGGACATTTTGTCTGCTGTTACTTTATAAGCTGCTGCTACTGAACTTGAAGCGGATCTGACACTGCTTTAAATGAGACTCTTAAATGATAAACACTTACATGCACCACTTACACTAAAGCTTACGAGGCAGCTTTAGTCACTTCATTACTTAACTGACGACATAACTATGTACTCGTAGTTTCATTTGGGTTTGAATATGATACACTAATAGCCTAATACAGCGCGCGCCGGCATATTTGTGCATGCAATTGAAGTGCACGCGGTACGAGCACCGTATAACGGCTGACAGGACAGGAATGTTCATTTTTTACTGATATGACCTGACAACATCTCATTTGACTGCAGTTCACTGATGTTCTACTGAAGCTCCTCATCACCGGTATTGTTTCCGCGCTTGTTTGACTCGCGCTCCATCACCTTAGTAACAGGCGCGAGTCTGAAAAGTCTCCCGTTTGATGTGCTTATTACGTTCTGCGTCTAAATAAATGTTAACACGCTAATTTTGACACCACTAGTAGTAACATGTTCAAGCTGCTTTTTTCCATACATTGAAAGTAGAGGGAGCCCAAAACACATCTGGGAATTAACATTCATTGTCAACAGAGATCAGTTCAGACTTTTTGTATTCCATAAGGGTGTGTGTAAACATCGACTTTTCATATTTAGGTGACCCATTCCTTGAAAATGTTGTACTTTTTGTTCATGCCTTGAAAAATTCAGGTCTTGGTGTTAATAGGGCTTTAAGCTGGTCTCAATTAGCTACACTATGCTAATCTGACTGAGCTGCGATTAAACGCAGTAATATCGTGACAGAGTACGACCTGGAATAGTCCTGAAGCCGTGTGTGTTTAATTGGGATTGTTTGTCAACAGGTGGAGCATGTTCTCCCATTACTGAAGAGAGGAATTGGAATTCATCATGGCGGCCTCCTCCCGATCCTGAAAGAGACCATCGAGATCCTGTTCTCTGAGGGGCTGCTAAAGGTGAGATACTTCAAGCAACCCACAAACAACTGGAAGAACCTTTGTTTAATGTTGGATAAACACGATCACATTGGCTGAGCATCGAGTCGTTCATAGTTGATGACCTTTATCAAGTTTATTTTTGTTTTGGTTGGTTTCTGTTTTGTTTTCTTTGGTATTGTTTCGTTTAATTTTTTGTTGGTTTGTTTGTTTTTTTGTTTGGTATTTTTATTTTTTGTTTGGTTTTATTTTTGTTGTTTAATATACTAACTCTTGTTTTGTTTTGTTTTTTTTGTTTTATTTTTGTTGTTGTTTTTTAATATAACTTATTTTTACCTTTTATTTACTTTTACTTATTTGCTTTATTTAACTTTTTTATTTTAGTTTGGGTTTTTGTTTGTTTTCTTTTCTTTTTTTTAATTCACTCACCCACTTATTTTTCTTGTATGAAATTCTCGCATGGAACAAAAGAGTTTTTTTTTTTTTTTTTTTTTTAAATAGGGATAGTTCAACAAAAATGAGAATTCTGTCATTATTTACTCACCCTCATGTTGTTCCAAACCCGTAAGACAGTCGATCCTCTTCTGAACACAAATGAAGATATTTTGATGAAATCCGAGAGCTTTCTGACCCTGCATAGACGGCAACACAACTACCATGTTCAAGGCCCAGAAAGGTAGTAAAGACTTCATTAAAATCAGTGGTTCAACCATAATTTTTTGAAGCTACGAGAATACTTTTTGTGTGCAAGAAAACACAATTCAGCAATTTCTTCTCTTCCGTATCAGCTTTTTAGCTTCATAACATTATGGTTGATCCACTGATGCCACATGGACTATTTTAATGAGGTCCTTACTACGTTTCTGCTGTTTATATATGATTTGAAGATGAACAAAGGTCTTACGGCATGTGGGTGAATAATTAATGACTGAATTTTAATTTTTGTGTGAACTATCCCCCTAAGGCACCTCACTAGTATCTCAGTCAAAATTTTCATAATAGCTTGCGTGCCTCTGTAACAATGGTTTGGTGTAACATTTTTCTCTCTGTCGTTCTCTAGGCCTTGTTTGCTACAGAAACATTTGCCATGGGAATCAACATGCCTGCGAGAACCGTGCTCTTCACCAGCGCGCGCAAATTTGATGGCAAAGACTTCCGCTGGGTAAATGGCAAACCTTTCCTGTGTCCTGGTTCTCATAGTGATAACTAATCAAATTTCCAAATGCATTTCCTCGCCTCTTCATTCACCGTTGCACAGAGAGGACACGGGTTCAAGCAACAGTGCCGTCCAAGCTGCCACGTATTGTTTGCGTGAGTGTGAGGCAATGACTCAAGCTGTTGTGAATAAAAGAGGCCCTTGGCTTTTATACTTCGGCAGAGAGCGAGTGAGCGATGGAAGCTGCCATCTAAAACGTTTTGTAAGGAACATCTGGTATCCATGAGTCTGCCAGAAAACGCACACTCAAGGTTTTGGCTAACCGATCGCAGGCACTGAACCCCCTCTCTGGGACGTTTAGCAGTTAGTAGAAGATAAAACTGATCTGGGGTCAGCGGCGGGTTGCTGTAATGTAGCGGAGGAACGTTAGGAGGGGTTATCAGGCAAACACAATATTTGCAAAACGAATGGGCTGATATGTTACATTGTTTGAGGCTGGTGCCAGATTGTGATTTATCAGAGCCGTACCAGTAAGGAACTTTCAGATGGAAACCTTATCGTTTGGGCAACGGCAGATGTTTCCTCAGAGCAAAAGCTATTAACAACCACATCTTGTGGTGATTTTACCACCATTATGCACGTCAACAGGCCGCCCAACTTCCTGATCGATGGAAAACATGAGAATCAATAGGGAGAAATGTAGAAGATGAAGTATACACTGATGTTTAAAAGTTTAGGTTCAGTAAGTTTGAAAAAGACATTTGTAATGTTATGGTAACACTTTACATTAAGGTCCCATTAGGTAATGTTAGTTAATGTATTAACTAACATGAATGAACAATACATTTTTTAAACTGTTTATTAATCTTTGGTAACCTTAGTTAAAGACAATACAGTTGCTCACTGTTACGCTGATGATACACAGGGCAACTTTGAGCAATGTTGCTTGGGCACTTTCCCATTGACAATGGGTAACAAAGTTCTATCTGGGCTCTGTCTCTCAGCTGGTTGCCCGATGACAGCAACATTGCCCAAAGTTGCCCAGCAGCATTGCTCAAAAGTTGCCCTGTGTATCATCAGCCTTAGTTCATGTTAGTTCACAGTGCAGTAACTATAGCAAGCACACCCTTTGATTTTAAAGGAGAACTCCACTTCCAGAACAACAATTTACAGAACAATGTCATCCAAGATGTTCATGTCTTTCTGTCTTCAGTTGTAAAGAATTTATGATTTTTGAGGAAAACATTTCAGGATTTTTGTCTATATAATAGACTTCATTGGTGCCCAGATTTTGAACTTCCAAAATGTAGTTTAAATGCAGCTTCAAAGGGCTCCAAAAAGCGTATTTACAATAAAATGATGCACAAAATACTGTTAAATACAAAAAACTGTATATGGTAAGGTATCTTTAACCAATTAACATGCTTTTGCTTTTTTACAATGCTCATTTTATTTCTTCGTTATTTTATTTTATTTTTTCCCAAACACCGCAGAAAGTTATAATTTATTTTCTACCCCCCACATTAGATCTCCTCTGGAGAGTACATCCAGATGTCAGGACGTGCCGGCAGAAGAGGAATGGACGAGAGGGGAATAGTCATTTTCATGGTGGATGAGAAGATGAGCCCTGCGGTGGGCAAACAGTTACTGAAGGTAATGCTCCAAATCAAACATGATGACTTATTTAAAGGGGTAGCTCCGCCATAAATGAAAATTCTGTCATTAATTACTCACCTTCATGTCGTTCCAAACCCGTAAGACTGTTGTTCATCTTCAGAACACAAATTAAGATACATTTGAAGTGAAAAGTTTACGTGGACCTTGCAGAATCTGCAAAATGTTAATTTTTTTTTTACCAAAGTAAGAGGAGTCATACAAAATGCATGTTCTTTTCTTATTTAGTACTGGCCTGAATAAGATCTTTCACCAAAACAATTGTTTACATATAGTCCACAATAGAAAATAAGTTGACTTTATAAAAATTAGCCCGTTCAAAAGTTTACATACACTTGATTCTTAAGTGTTGTTACCTGACTGATCCACAGCTGTGTTTTTTTTGTTTAGTGATAGTTGTTCATGAGTCCCTTGTTTGTTCTGAACAGTTAAACTGCCTGCTGTTCTTCAGAAAAATCCTTTACATCCCACAAATTCTTTGGTTTTTCAGCATTTTTGTGTATTTGAACCCTTTCCAACAATGACTGTATGATTCATATGCAACTATTACAAAAGGTTCAAATGCTCGCTGATGCTCCAGAAGGAAAAACAAAGCGCCAGGGGTGAAAACTTTTGAACAGAATGAAGATGTGTATATTTTCTTATTTAGCTTAAATATTATATAAATAATTTATTTAGTACTAAATAAAGCTACAGAGGATACTGTTTCCTAGAAGACAAAATAAGTTAAATTTACCCTGATCAAATTCAAAAAGTTTTCACCCCCGGCCCTTAATGCATCATGGTTCTTTCTGGAGCATCATTGAGTGTTTGAACCTTCTGTAATAGTTGCAAATGAGTCCCTCAGTTGTCCTCAGTGTGAAAAGATGGATCTCAAAATCATAGTCATTGTTGGAAAGGGTTCAAATACACAAAAATGCTGAAAAACCAAAGGATCTGTGGGAGCTGAAGGTTTTTTCTGAAGAACGGCAGGCGGTTTAACTGTTCAGGACAAACAAGGGACTCATGAACAACTATCACTAAACAAAAAGCACAGCTGTGGATCATTTAGGTAACAACACAATATTACGAATCAAGCATATGTAAACTTTTGAACTCATTTTTACAAATTCAACTATTTTTTGTGGAATATATGTAAACGTCTTTTATGTGAAATATCCTATTATAATAAGTTAACATTTTGCAGATTCTGTACACTTTTGACGTGTATTTTTGATGAAATCCGAAAGCTTTCTGACCAAGGAAGCTTTCAAGGCCTATAAAGGTAGTAAGGTCATCAATAAAATAGTCCATGTGACATCAGTGGTTCAACCATAATGATATGAAGCTACGAGAATACTTTTTGTGCACATACAAAACAAAAATAACAACTTTATTCAGTTCTGAATAATGAACGGAAGTCTTGCAAGTTGCATGACATGAGGGTAAGTAATGAATGCCAGAATTTTCATTTTTGGATGAACTTTCCCTTTACGTTTTGGGTGAACTGTTCCTTTAAGCAGATTTTGTTTAGGTGACGGCCAACATGCTGACGCACAATCTCTCTGATCCTAAACCCCTTATTCCCCTGCTAAGCCTTGGCACCCTCTGTAAGGCGCCGTCCCATTCATTAATACACACTTCAGCGTGAAGTCCATAAGCACTCTCGGTCTCACACTCTTGCCTGCCAGGATTCGTCCCTGCGGACTCCCGATCCCCCCTCTGAAGCTTGCATTGCCACATCCCGTCTTTGCTTAGAGTCCATTAAAGTATTGCTCAATGCCTTCCTGATTGAATTCAAATTGTATTTCATCATGGTTCTGCTGTAAAGTTTCCAAAAGAGTGCTGGGAAAGCCATGTCATTAAAATGAATCGACTGGCACGCCAGTAGTGCCTTCTCAGTTTTCTCCTTCGAGTCATGCTCTGTGTTGCAAAACCTGTTGATTAATAGACAGAGCAGTGTGGTTTTTGTATTCTTCCTGTGGTCAGTAGATGGTTACGCTTGTTTAAAAAAGGTTTTAGCGGTTGAATTTTATGATTTTGTTCTTCTGTTTTTTTTAAAAGAGTTGTTTGTCTTGGTAGCACAAGCATTTTATTGTAAAATATGTAATTGCTAAGAGTGCAAGAGATTGGAATGGGTGATTATTGAATATTTACAATATCTGATTTCACTTTTTCTGTATTAAATATCAAGATAAAGTATTGCAATGGTTTCAGTGAGCTTTTAATTTGGCCATTAAGACGTTTGATATTAGTCTAATATTAGTATTTAAAAAATGATTTTTTTATATTATATTACTACATGTATAAATTAAAATAAATTTCATTTGCGGAATACATACCTTTTTATTATTTTTAATTTTTTACTAATTTCTTAAATTAAACATTTTGAATCTGTTTTAAAATATGGTTATTTGATTACATTTTCTGTATTTTTCTGTAAAAAAAAAAAAAAAAAAGTTTTGTTATATTTACTGTGGGAAATTGGATATATTAAATATTGAAGATATATTAAACGCTGTCAAGTGGTTAAATATGTGCCCTGTTGTTGCAGAAAACTTTTTACCTCATCTTCCTCTCACTATATGGGTGTCATATTCATGATTTATTCAGTAGCATCTTTTATTCTTGTAGGGTTCGGCTGATCCTCTGAACAGTGCGTTCCACCTGACCTACAACATGGTGCTCAATCTACTGCGTGTGGAGGAGATCAACCCGGAGTACATGCTGGAAAAATCCTTCTACCAGTTCCAGCACTATAGAGCCGTGCCTGGCGTTGTGGAGAGTAAGAACTATTGTGATTTAAAGCAATATTTAAGTTCACTTCCAAGACAAAAAAATGTATAGATAATTTACTCACCCCTTTGTCATCCAAGATGTTCTTGTCTGTCTGTCTGTCTTTCTTTCTTCAGTCGATGAGAAATTGTTTTTTTTTTTTTTTTTTTTTTTAAGGAAAACATTTCAGGATTCCTCTCCATATAGTGGACTTCAATGGTGCTCCTGAGTTTGAACTTCTGAAATGTAGTTTAAATGCAGCTTCAGATGGCTCTACATGATCCCAGCCGATAAAGGGTCTTATCTAACAACACAATCTGTCATTTTCTAAACAAATTGACAAGTTATTACTTAACCTACTTAATGCTCGTCTTGTCTCATCTCTGCGCGTGCGTAGTCTGTCTAAATCCGGGACGAGGTGGGAGTTTTTTGACACAAAAATACGTTCACGCAGACATAGACAAAATGAGTATTTGAGGTTAAAAAGTATATAGATAGTCAATTTGTTTAGAAAATGACAGATCGTTTCGCTAGATACGACCCTTCTTCCTCAGCTGGGAGCATTTAGAGCCATTTGAAGCTGCATTTAAACTACATTTTGGAAGTTTAAACTTGGGGACACAATTAAGGTCCACTATATGGAGAGAATTCCTGACGTTTTCCTCAACATATTCACCATGATTAACATAATTTCTTTACGACTGAAGAAAGAAAGATATGAACATCTTGGATGACAAAGTGGTAAATTATCTGTAAATGTTTGTTCTCGGCGTGAACTTCTCCTTTAAATTCCGTAATCGATTTTTTACCATTGTGTACTTATCTGTGGAAAAGAGCAGCAGGAACATTCTTCAAAATGTCTTTTTTTTTTGTTAGTGTGTGTTCCACAGAAAAACCTGTTAGTTGTGAGTTTAGAACAACAGAACAGTTAAAATTCGGTTGAAACTGGCTTTGCTTGTACATATAATCAGTAATTGGGTTGTCACAGCTTTCAGAACTTATTTTATTATTCATATCTTTGTTTCTGTGATTCCCACAGAGATGAAAAAGCTGGAGGAGGAGTATAATGCGATACGAATCCCTAATGAAGAGAGCGTGGTGACCTACTACAAGATTCGTCAGCAGCTGGCCAAACTGGGCAAAGAAATTGAGGAATTTATTCACAAACCTAGATACTGCCTGCCTTTCCTACAGCCGGGCAGACTGGTCAGGGTAAATGTCCAGTGGCTTTTTATATACGCACAAATACAGTTAATTTTTCATCCAATTCAAGCTAGCAACATTTGTTGGAAGATGTAGCCTTCACAGACTTGGTTTGAAAATGCTAAAAACTCTTTTCATAACCAGGTGAAAAAAGAAGATCTGGATTTTGGTTGGGGTGTAGTTGTCAATTTCCAAAAGAAGACAAATGCCAAGGTATTGCCATATGCTTTTTGTGCTTGAAGTGAATACAAGGTGAGATCTTACTATATAAACACTGTGACTTTGGGAACGCAGGACTGCCAAGTGAGGAAAAAAAACATTTAATGAAACTAAGCTGCAAAAATGACTCATTCTGAACCTCTGCACCTTTCTGACATCATTTATGATGACATGAATACATCAGTGCTTACTTCTTAAATGGCCAGCTGCAAAACAACTAAACTACTACATTTGTAAATGTTATAAAATGAACATTTTGTGAAAAACTAGGTTATTTTTCGTGGAGAGACAAAAAGGAAATGTCTGTGTTGTTGTAGGCTGGAGGTGCTGATGTTGACCCGTTGTTTGTGGTGGAGGTTCTGCTCCACTGCAGCAAAGACAGTGTGAAAAACGCAGCCACGGAGGCAGCCAGACCAGCAGGCCCAGGGGAAAAGGGCGAGATGCAGGTGAGTGAGTGACACTGGGAATTTCATTGTGAACGTGACCCAAAAAGGCCATGCCAGCTGAGATTTTATGTAGAAATCATACAGGAAACCACCAAAGTAGATGAGATCAGGGGCTAGGGCTATAAAACATGCCATCTGAACTTATGAGAGATATTTTTCTTGGTGGTTTTCATTTTTGTTTTTTAGCATCCACTATTAAAGAAGTCCACTTCCAAAACAAGGATTCACATATAATGTACTCACCTCCTTGTCATCCAAGATGTTCTGGTCTTTCTTTTTTCAGTCGTAAAGAAATTGTTTTTGAGGATTTTTCTCCATGTAATGGACTGCTACGGTGCCATGAGTTTGAACTTCCAAAATGCAGTTTAAATGCGGCTTCAGATGTCCCATATGCGGCTGTAAACGATCCCAACTGGGGAAGAAGGGTCTTATCTAGTGAAATGATCGGTTATTTTTTATTTTAAAAAAAAATAATAATAATAATACTTTTTAAATGTCAAATGCTCGTCTTGTTTTACTCTCAATGAACTCTGTGTATTCTGACTCAAGACAGTTAGGGTATGTCGAAAAACTTTTCTCCCTTTTCTCCCTCAACTTCAAAAATCACTTCAAAATCATCCTACATCGCTGCAGAAGTACCGACCCAGTCTTTGCAAAGTGAACGTGCAAAGATGCTCAAACACCCTTAACAAAAAAACGTAAAACAGCGATTATAGGACGATTTTGAAGTTGAGGGAGAACATGAGATACCGACATACCCTAACTGTCATGAACCAGAAAAAAAACTAGTTCAGGCAGAGTAAAACTAGACGAGCATTTGACATTAAAAAGTATATAAATTCTATTATTTTTATTGAAAATAACCAAACGTTTCTCTAAATAAGACCCTTCTTTCTAGGCTTGGATCGTTTGAAGCCGCATTTAAACTGCATTTTGGAAGTTCAAAATCGGGGCACCATATCAGTCCATTTTATAGAGAAATGCTGAAATGTTTTCCTCAAAATACATTTTTTTTTTTACGACTGAGGAAAGAAAGACATGAACATCTTGGATGACAAGGAGGTGAGTACATTTTATGTGAATCTTTGTTGTGGAACTGGACTTCTCCTTTATCTTTGTGCTGGACATGTCAGTAATGTGTGAAATGAAAAAATATAGCACACATGAACTTTATTTTACACTGTGCGTAATAAACAATGCAGTATTCCTGAAGTATTCCTCATTAAAAAAAAAAAAGCATTTGGATGATTTTCTTAACCAGTATTAGTAGGCGATTAATTGTGAGAATGTGAAGAATTTTAATTAATGTTAGTGTTATTTTAGTATTTATATACTCTTATAGTAATTATTAATGTTTTAAAATGAGCTTATTTTTTTTCTTTTATTATTATTTTTTTAATGTTGTATTTTTATTTCAGCTTTATTTAATATCGAAAATGATTTTAGTTGACGACTAACACTGACCAGTATGGAAGCCCATTTCCGCCACTGAATTAAAAAAAAAAATGGTTATGAGAAAGTCAGAATTGAGTTTGTCTCGCAATTCTGACTTTATAACTAGGGTTGGGTATCGTTAGAATTCTTCCGATTCTTTTCGTTTCCCAGTTTCAATTCCAATGTGAATAAAAGATGATATCAAGCATATTTATTCTTTTTCTTTTTTACTAAACATTTAGGCTACGTCTACATTAATCCGGACACATTTGAAAACTGAGTTTTTGTTTTAAAACGCTCTCAGTCCACACTAGCATTTTCAGTCATTTTCCAAATGTTTCTCTTCCACTGAAACGTAGGAAAACGTTCAATTCGCCATACTGCGCATGCACAAAACTCACTTAGACGATACAGACGTAACAGACATAAATTTTAACGCAGTTCTCGGCAGGATCGATTTATTTACGGAAATATCTCATCATTCACTGACGCGTCCATGTCGCGCACTCTCATGTTTGAGCTAAAAAGCAGCTGCCCTCACGTTTAGCTGCAGGAGTCAGGACAGCAACTGAGTACATTTTCTGTCATCTTTTTAGGACTGTAATGTAAAGAGTGTACAAATATATCTTCAGCAGCAGTGTGAAAGTGAATAGCATATAACAGCCACAATTACCGGTATAAACTTAGATATCCATTGGTACAATATGCGTCACATGACTAAACATGCATCATCGTTTTCAAAAGCCTCCGTTTTCACAGTCCACACTGCAACGCAAAAA
>JAHKKF010537746.1:0-21039 GCA_019740295.1 Labeo calbasu
TAGTGTTCTTTGTTTGATTACGTCATTAACTGATCTTTACCACACATCTTTGCCATATTTACATCAAGCTACTACTACATATATTGTAAAAATGTCAATTTGGTGTAAAGCTGCTTTGCAACGATATGTATCGTGAAAAGCGCTATACAAATAAATTTGAATTGAATTGAATTTGAATGTTTGCACACATCAGATGCTTTCCAGATCACGTGATCTTTAACAGACATCTTGCAGATGTACGTGTGCTATCTGGGACCCTGACAGCACACATACATCACGGAGACCATAATCTAGCTTGCGCTAACAGTTGTACATGGAACTTGCTACTTTGGTAAGGGGCTTGGCAGTACTGAAAGACCGTCTAAGCTGTTCGTCAATCGCAACACAGTGGAACAGCTAACCAATCACAACGCATTTAGTTTTTCGGAAGGCGGGCCTTCATTAAACCCGGAACTATTCGAGCCATTTGTGCCAGGCAGGGAGAAAGGTATTGTAATAATGTAAATTATATGAAAAATAATGCGTTTTTCGAACCACTGAGCATGAAAGCAAGTTCTTGTACACCCCCAAAACAAAATCAAAACTTTGTAAAAGAGCATAATAGGACCCCCTTAAAATCTTCAAGTGTGTGGCCACCCTTATGAAAATTAACTGTGGTTTTACTACAAATAAAACTGAAAAACCATAGTTACTATAGTTAAACCATAACCACAAATTAACTATGGTTTTGCTAAACTTACCATAGTTCAACCATGGTATTTGTAGTAAAACTGTGGTTATACAAATAGGAATCAATACCAAAAAAAAAAAAAAAAAAAAAACTGGTTACTACACTTTTACTACAAAAAAACATGGTAAATTTTTGTAAGGGCAATCCAAGCAAGAGACTTCTTTCTAATACACATTGACACCACACTTTTTTCTATGCTAGTGTATATTTTACTTAAATATAATTTATTTAGAAGAGCAGTATGTACTCAAATAACTGTTTAACGACCTTTTCTGAAGCATATTTAACCTTCAAAAAGGCTTAAAGTCTAAGTCCTACAGCACCTATATTAAACTTGAGGAGACACTGAGTAGAGATTTCTTTGAACAGTGATAAATGGAAAAGTTTGCTTGAACTATCAGCTTCTGCAAGTCCTTGGGGGGGAATCAGTGTCTATGCGAGAAATGCCTGATCTTGTCATTTCCTAACAAATTAAAGATCCTTAAGCACTGGTGGGTGGTTGAATTCAGGGTCTATGTAAATGTGAAGACTATAATGGTTAATGGCTAGACAGTATTCAGGCCTGTTAACTAAGTAATGAGGCAATTTGTATTACCTAGCATACCTGTTGTTATAAAGGAGAAGTAGAAGAGGTCAAGTTTACAAGATCCCTGAAAACCGGATCTAGCCTCAGTCGCCCTCTCTGTCTTCACATACACATGATGCTCTTTGAATCTAGGTGTGACGTTGTTTAGCCTGTCATAACAGCAAAAAATAAAAAAAGGACGAAAGAAAGAAAAAAGGGTTATTTTTCAAAGTGAGTCACTCCCCGTGCCCTTTTCACGGCCACTCTGATGACAACCCTGTCACAGCAAGGCTTCCCCTGGAACAGAGGGAGGCCACCTTGAAAAAAAAAAAAAAAGGAAAAGAAAGGAATGAGACAGCATCAGTAAGAAAACTTCTTAAATTACTCAAGTAGAAAAGGATTAACTGAAATGTCACAGAACCAGATGAATATTTTATCAGACAACACTTTGATAAAACTTTGTGTCAGAAGAATTACATCTTGACTGCTTTGATATTTGACATCATTAAATGCTTTCCGTTTCTTCTTTTCAATCTATTCCTCGTGTCATGCATCATCTTGCTCAAATACACTTCACCTTATGAAATTATTTTTCAGAAGCCTAGTCGCTGTGATGCATTAAGATTTGACATTCACAACCTGCATGTCAAAATGTTAAATCGGCTTATCAGATCCATGTTTCAAACAGAGGTGTGCTTATATGCATGAGAAAAGCGATTTAATTACATTTACATGACCCTCTATCCTTTAGCAGGCTTAGTTACTGAAAGAGATAATGCAATACACCACTGTTCAAAAGTTTGGGGTCTGGAAGCATGAGAATTTTATTTATTTTTACTTTTATTTTTTTAAGAAAACCTCTTATGCTCACCAAGGCTGCATATTTTTTGATTTTTTGAAGCACAGTAAAATCAGCAATATTGTGAAATATTACAATTTAAAATGTAAAAAGTTTTTTTATTGTAATATACTTAATAATTTATTCCTGTGATGCAAAGCATCATTACTCCAGTCTTCAGTGTCACATGATCCTTCAGAAATCACTCTAATATGCAGATTTCACTCTAATATGCAGATATTTTTTGTGTAAACCATGATTTTATTTATTTATTTTTATTCAGGATTGTTTAATATAAAATTCTAAAGAATAACAGATTAAAAAAAAAAAAAAAGAATAGAAAAGGTCTTTACTGACACTTTTAGATCAATTTAACACATCCTTGCTTAATAGTGGTATTATTATTTTTTTTTAAATCTTACTGACCCCTAACTTTTTAACAATCTGTTCTATTGTATTGTTTTGTGTTCTATTCTATTGGGGTCAACCGATATGTGTTTTTTAGGGCTGATGCTGATACGGATTATTACAGATCCAGCAGACCGATAACCGATATTTTGAACCGATATACATGAAAATTAATGTAAAAATTAAGAATAACAAGGGCTCTGACAAAAATGCTTTTAAATTATTTTAGCAGCAGATTGGTTTTGAAAATGACCGATACTGAGAACCATAAAATGCTTAATATCAGCGCCGATAATCGACCAGGCCAATAATGAAATATAGTCCACAAAAGAAAATAATAGCTGAATTTATAAATATAACCCTGTTCAAAAGTTTACATCTACAGCTGTGTTTTATTTTTGTTTACTGATAGTTGTTAATGAGTCCCTTGTTTGACCTGAACAGTTAAACCGTCTGCTGTTTTTCAGAAAAATCCTTCAGGTCCCACAAATGTAAACTGTAAACTTGGGTGTAAACTTTTGAACAATGAAGATGTGTACATTTTTCTTATTTTGCCTAAATTTATATATTTTTTTTTCATTTTGTACTGCCCTTCAGAAGCTACAGTAGATCCTTACATATTTCCCAGAAGACGAAATAAGTTAAATTTACCCTGATCTTCAAATTCAAAAAGTTTTCACCCCCCGGCTCTTAATGCATTGTGTTTCCTTCTGAAGCATCAGTGAGCGTTTGAACCTTCTGTCCTCAGTGTGAAAAGATGAATCTCAAAATCATACAGTAATTGTTGGAAAGGGTTAAAATAAACAAAATTGCTGAAAAAATACAGAATGTGGGACCTGAAGGATTTTTCTTGTGTCTTTTTCTTCTTTGGTGGCTTTTCTAAGCAACACTTTAATATGCAACAAATTGTGATTAACTTGATCAGCTAATGGCATAAGCTGATTAAATTTTTAAATCTTTTTTTATGCCTCAAAAATAAATAGAATTTTCTCCAAGGCTGCAAGGCTTCTTTTTGTGTTTGCTTTGTGACCTTTCTGACAATGTTTGTGCAGAATTTATAATATTTCTGCCTTATGTATTCATGAACATTCATTATTCTATGTGATTGAGGCAAATGTCAAACAGAACAAATACAAAAACGTATTATTTTAGTTCAACATAATTTGAGCCATCAGAGCATTAGATCACCTTCAGACCTCAAAGTCCCAAAACCTCTCAGTCCTTTTCCACTGCTGCCCACATCCGCAGGACATTATACACCCTGCACAATAAGCGTACGCAGACTCAAACACAGCTTAATGACTATTTCTATCTCTGCATGCATTAATGTTATTGGTGGGCTGCACAACAGGCTTTAGTAACGCTTGAAAAACTGTGAAAAACATTTGTGGGTGGAAAACATACTGTGTCATTCTGTTTTGATAGAAAATCAGTTTTCTCCTAGGGAAATAATACATAAACATCAAAACTTTGGTTTGTTTTGTCATATAAGGTTGCTTTAAATACAAATGCCTCTTCATTTCCTTGTTGGCAAAGTGAGGACTGACTCACTAAAGTCGAGTGGTCACATCAGGACAATCAGTTTGATAATCCACACATTTTGGGAGCCCGAAAGGTATTTTGATTCTCACTCTGGAGTGAGATTACTCTCTGTAAAAATTGGAAGCCTGAGAATTTATTTCCTGTCTGGTGCATTTTCAAACATACAGCTCCTTTTGAAGCTAGAAGAGGAGGAAAGTGAATATCATAAAAGCATATCAAGGCTTTCTACATATGTTCTTGAGAGAGAGGTAGAGAGTGTTAAGAGGGTCAGGTCTGTGGGACTGAAGCACTGCTCTGTGAAGCCACTCATAATGATAAAGCCCATCTAAATGTCAGTATTCATTTACAGCTCAAGCAATGAATGACTGAGTTTATTTTTGTGAGGGCCAGTTCTAATAGGCTGATAAATGGGGAGAAAATGTACGCTTTGCTTTGTTTGTGTGTTAAATGCACTCTGAGTTTTAAATTATTATTGCATTTTACTGCATTGCCTGCCTATGATCATGGAAGATTTAATGGACACTGTTACAGGGACTATTTTAATGATGTCCTTACTACTTTCTGGGCCTTAAACTTGGTAGTTGTGTTGTTGTCTATGCAGGGTCAGAAAGCTCTCAGATTTCATCCAAAATATCTTAATTTGTATTCCAAAGACGAAGGAAGGTTAATGACAGAATTTTCATTTGTGGGTGAACTATCCCTTTAAGCAGGCGGAAAGCATTAAACTATTGAACTGAAAAAAACTATTTAACAGTGTATACCTCATTGGCAGTAAATCAGATGAATGGATATGCAACAGTCATTCTAATATGGCTATAGCACCCACATACCTAATCTTACTCAACTAATTAATATTCATGAACCAGCGTAATACATTTATGCGTGTGCCCGCCTCCTTTTCAAGTCATGTATATGCCCCATAGACTCTGCTAGAAATGCCAAATGAATAATAATACAATGAATAGTATACAAAATATTGATACACCAGGTCCTGTCACACTATAACAAGCCTAACCCTATCTTTCCTGTCACTGGACCAATCGGGATGCGGCATCTGTGGCATTCACCCTGTCTAATTCATTAGCTGAGGTGGTGGTGTGAAGGATGGAAATTAGTTCACAATGCTGACAGCTTCATTAGCTACAGTTTCTTGACAGGGTGACAAACGATGAGAAGACCAAAACCAGAGGTCAGCTTCAACAGAAACTCTTCCTCAGTGCTTTCTGAGTTGATTTCACAAACACTGTAATTATATATCACAGTAAACACAACACTGTTTAAGACACAATAGCGGAAATTTGTTTTACTTTTTTTTTCTCATTAAAAATGGATCATAAAAATGGAGTCAATATCAAATCGAACTGAGTGGTCATCACTAGACTGATTTGCATAAACATATCCCTATTCCTTTTCACTCATCTCTTGCTACATGCAATCCACCTTTTTCAAGTGCATTAAAATACATTAAAAGCAAAACGAAAAGGTCTTTCTTTCTGTTTAAATGTCACTTTTCCTTAAATAAGCAAACGCTTCTCTTACGCTGCTAGGCTAATGTCATCATATGCCAGTTCGAATGCATTAAAACTTTTAAAAGCACATTTTTGAGTTTTAAAACACATTTACATCTAATAGCTCACTGCTTCACTCATCATTCTTCATTTCTTCAACCTTTCTAATCTTTACTGTAGCCACGAGGGAGCATTTCTGAAATCAAATGACCTCAGATAGCCTCGAGCTTCTACAATAGATGCTCCTAAGTGTTTCTTGTCTAAACTAAAGATAAGCAACATTACGTCTTGCTGATGTCTGTGATAACACTGATTCTGTTTACTCTATTGTCAGTAATAAGAGGTGTTCTTGCGAGTGAGCCCAATCTTCTGGAACTCATTCAAAGACTTAAAGATGAGTTAAAAGCTCAATCTCTCTAATGGGCAAATGGAGAGAGACGGTTCAGTGCAATCAGCAGTAATGACAGATTTAGAGTTTCGTTTTGTTTAAATGAGACTCTGTAGAGTGACTGAGCTTTAGATAAAGGAGTAGCGCGGCACAAAATACTTCTACTGCATTTGGTTTAAATTCATTTTGTGCCCATTTCAGACATTTTGCTATGGCAGACTCCCGTTGTGCTTTCATGCAGCATTTCTTCCGCAGAGTAACAACTGCTGCTCTATGCAGAAGATAAACTGGGTTAATGCATTGAGCATTTCCTTTGATAACAGCCATAAATAATTAAATGATTATCAGGAATGGGCGACTGAGTATTAAATACTTCATCATGATGAATCTAATTTACATGAGGACTCGACTTACATTTACATCCAAATGGTTACTAAAAAGTGACTGCACTATGAACAACTTAGATTGCCTGGTTCATTCAGAATTAGTGAATAGAAAGTGAATGCTTGTGTTTCTGTCACATCTTCATTAGATAAAAGCTCTATAATGCAAAAGTGTTCTGCGCTGTAAATATAGAGTCAGCGGCTAATGTCACACCAGTTGTATGGAACATTTCAGACTCACCAACTAGTTTAAAATCCATTTGCAGAGGTTCATTTGAAAATGAAGAGAAACTGATCCAATTGTAAACAGATTGGTACCATAAGTGGCAAACTGTCAAAAGAATACTCAATCACAAAACTTCACAAAGGTGTACCAAGCAAACACACTACGAGGCATGTTTAACAGCAGGTTGACATAGTTCAGTGTTCAGTGTGTAACGCCCTCTAGTGACTTGGAGTGCAATCAACTGGGTGACATCATGACATTTGCTAGGATACATTTGAAAACTGCATTTTCGTTTTAAAACACTGTCCGTCACACCAACATAATCTCACGCCAATTCGTACATTTTTGATAAGATGGCTAATTAGCCACCTTGTAAAATACGTACAAATTGGCTGTAAGATGGCATTGCCAACACTAGTATTTTCAGGTGTTTCCTAAGTTTAAAGCCTCGCATAAAGCCTCAAACAGCTCACTGAAACAGTGTTAATTTCGTTTCAGCGATGAAAACAAGATGATAACGAAACAAAAACTCGTTTTGAATGACTAAAACTATGGCGAAAATCACAAAGACAAAAATGTTGGGGAGGGACGATTTGGGAAGAGATTCATTCAATGAATCTACTGCGTGGTTATAGGTTAGATGCGCACGTTAACTGTATCATAGCCTACTGATCTATCCAGCAGGACATAAGCTAGCATATATTTGCTGCATGACTCCAGTAAAATGTCAGTATTTGGGAGTAAGAGAAGAGCACATATGGATAAATTTGACGGCGCAAAAGAGAACTCAATTCGGTCCGGTTTTCTAAGCGCACACATTGAAGCAGCCCTCTCATTCTACGCACGAGTACTCTTTCTCGTCTCATTAATGGAGAGACACATACAAAACTATGTCAAATTGTCAGTTTTGACAAGTATTCACGTAAACACACTCGGTTACATTTTAAGGCCTTTCCACACTGAGCGAGAAAAAGCTAAACAAATATCCCATGCGATGACGCACTGGAATAAAACAACAGATTCCTATGGATGCTTCCACATAGACAGTGCACATCTGCACAACAAAACAGCATATGTTTTTTTTTTTTTTCAACCAGTCCGATGAATCTTTTCAGTTTCGCAAAGCAAAAACATGGGCCGTCCAATAAGGTCTGCTGTTGCACAAAAAGGATAGAGTGGTAGCTGAAAACCAGTGTAAACAAACACAGAAGAAGAGCATTCCAAGAGAGACGAGGATGTGTTCTTGTTGTCATTGTATCTGAGAACAGATGGTTATTCTCACATTCTTAATATAATTTCTATTAATTCCCCTGCTGAAAAAAAACAGCTAAAACCAGACTAGGCTGGTTGGTTAGTTTTAGCTGGTTTAAACTGGAAGTAGCTAGTTTTAGCTGGTCGTTCCAGCTGGTCTCACAGCCTGACCAGCTAAGACCAGCCTGGAAGTGGCCAAAACCCCTCTAAAACCAGCCTGCTGACCAGTTAAGTATGACCAGTTAAGATGAGCCTGGATGACCAGCTAAAACCAGCCAGCCAGCTTAGGCTGGTTTTAGCTGTTTTTTTTCAGCAGGGTCGATCTCCGCTTAATTATGAGATCTGGAGGAGAACACTGTCCGTTTCTTCCACGTGCACGAGTCAGAGCGCGTTCACTCTCTAGATCAGGGATCTCAACCTTGCTCCTCGAGAGCTACTGTCCTGCAGACTTCAGTTCCAACCCTGCTCCAGCACACCTGTCTGTAATTAACAAGTTGCTCTGAACACCTTTATTAGCTGGTTCATGTGTGTTTGATTGGGGTTGGAGCTGAAGTCTGTAGGACGGTAGCTCTTCAGGAGCAGGGTTGGAGACCCCTGCTCTAGATCTTCCGTATTTAAAAAAATGAGTGAAATTTTCTTCTACTGTTCTACACATGAAATAGGAAAGCAAACAGACATATGATTATGTTATATTATATAAATATATTTTCTGTATGTGTCTTTTATGCAACTCATGGTATTTTTATAACAATAAATTATGTTTATGACAATAAGCAGTGTGACGTTATTAAACATACAAAGAGTGCATGTCTGCCTATTACAGAATCAAAATCAACAGAACCCAAATTAGAAGTTATTACAAGCGCTCGATGATGGTTTAAAGTGGGTTTTAAGCAAATACATGAATAATTATATAAATTCTCAAATGTGGCATGATGCTAATTGCACTTCTGTTTATATTTTAAGATGTTTTCTTCTAAGCATTAGGCTATAGATAGTTTGTGTTTCTGACATAGAACCAAACATTATTCATCTTAGGTTAATGCTGTATATAGACCAATTTTGAGTAGACGTCACAGTGATGTCACTTGCAGCTACGCGTGCATAGTGGTTGCAGAAAAACACTGGTAACAAGTGGAGGTAAATGGGTAAAATCCATGGAATAAGAGTAAAAATCTTTTGTGCCTTCTGATGTCAAAATTGAAATGCAAATGATTTTTATAGAATGCTGTAGTCAAAGACACCATTTGAAGCTAAACGCAGATGTTTAAACGGACATACTATGGAAGAAAACTGCTATTTCTCTACTTTTAAAGCATAAATTTGATTTAAACAATATATCTACATAATATTCACATATGCAGTTCATAGGGGATGTACTATATTAGCCCTACAGTAACAGTATGAAATATTATTTAACTATTATTTTACTATTAACATTTTTACATAACATTTTCTTTATTTCATCTTACAATTCTTATGTTTTGTCTCACAAATGCAAGTTTATATCTCCTAATTCGGACTTTATAACTTGATTTAACAAAACTAGTGGGTTTGTTAATTCTGAGGGTGAAAAAAAAGGCAGAAGTGTGAGATATAAAATCTGAGCCAGGGGAAAAGAGAGAATAACGAGTTGTTTTTCCTCTAGAGTTGTGAGATATAATTTCAGAATTGCGGAAATAAAGTCAGAATTTTGAAATATATAATACCTTTTTACCTAAAATTTACCTTTTTTTAATTATTTTATTCCATGGCTCCACAGACTGCCACTTGAACCGCCCACAAAAAACGTCATCCTGTTTCGGATCTGTAAGACTATCCCACTTTCTAACGTCAATTTCGTTGAAAAACAGTGCTTATCGCTGGGTGACAAGCTCTTGTAATATGCAAATAACATTTTGAAAATGACATCTAATTGATATAATCTATACTCTTTTTAAATCTAAGTATTTTGTACTGTGTCCGTGTAATTCTATAGCCACAAAGACTATCTCTCCGGGATTTTCTGCAACCATGCTGCGCGCGCATCCCGAATGTTTGCAAAAAAGTAATTGGTCTATTGAGCAGCGGACGAAGTTACATCCATGTACATGATACATGTCAAAGGAAAAATGCATTGTTGCTCGACGCCACCTAGCGCGCAGGCGTGAATTAGCAGAAGGCGAACAATGGGTTCACGGTTGGTGTGAAAGCACCATTTGTTAGCGATTCGCCTCGCGTTTTCGCTTCGCGCTCATTGTGGAAAGGCCTTAAGTGAATGTTAACAGTATCGGATGTGTATCAGTACACTGCATCCTTGCATTCGGTTTTAAAGAGATAGCAGCCTAATTTAGTTGCTATTGTCTGTGGCATTGATGCTAATCAAGCAACAAAAAATCACTCACTGCTCTTGACTGAATCGCGTTAGTAGGCCTAATAAAGATTAATCTAAATGTATTTATATAATAAATATGTCTGCTTGAAAGAATGAAGAATGTGTTAAACAAGTTGTCATAAAGAATGCATAATTAGCCTATATAACGATTGGAATTTCACTGAAAAGACCATGTTATTGTTTCTTTATGAGAAGTGGTTTTATTTAATTTTAATATAAAGGCATTTTGCATGTCACAGCAGTTAAATCTGTCTGTCATGATAAAACCTTGATATCAAACTTATATAATGAGTTAATTTTAGAGAAATGCATTATAATGTAACTAAACCCATTAGATTTTAGCAGACTAAATCTACTGTAGATTCATTCGACTAAAACTAAAACAATTCAGATGACTAAAATATGACTAAAACTAAATGGCATTTTAGTCAAAAGACTACAACTAAATCAAAATTTGCTGTCAAAATTAACACTGCACTGAAACGATAAAGACAGAACAGACATGATATGCTTTCATGCAATTCTTCTGAAAGTGGCGCTTTCAAATTTATCCACTTTGAAGACCATTTTCAAAAAGCTCAACATTTCTTGACGAAAACACCATGTCAGGGTGGCTAGAAGCCCAATGATGCTTTTTTTTTTTTTTAACAAAAATATATTAGTGCACAAAGCCTAGCACACCGAAATTGAGCTGCTCACACACCGTATATGACTGTTATCACAAGTATACGTCAGTAAGTCATTTGGCTTTGTGGCACCAACAAAACAACTACTCTGTTGGAGCAACTCAACCAGCCTGACACAACAGCATTGACTCAATTATTAGTTTGAGGTGAAACTATTGACCAGGCTCAGATAGTGTCCAGGAAATCTGTTTGAAAACAATCAGTTCTATTAGATGACACTAGAGTTGCAGAACTTTTAGGAAGTTGAAAATGTATTTGCTTATTTACTTTTTTTTTTACTTTTTAAATTTGACAGCCGTTTGTCATTCAGTTGACCATATCTCAGAACACTGAAACAAGCATCTCAGAGGCCAATGTAGAATACAAAACAGTACACAGATTTATGGTAATCTGTAGTTAAATTATTAACATTAAACACCCACACCTTCATTTCAAGATTTTTTCTACTATTATTATAGTTTTTGGATGTCCTCAGCTTGTGTGTGAGCACATTTACGCACAGAAGTGGAGCTTCAGCTCTTGAATGAGACCATGGTCATTTAAGTGTGAACATGATGAATGACTCAAACATTCATCACACTCCAAAGAGAAAAGCGGCTCATTACAAGTGGCATTAAATATCCTCACACCTGAAGTACTTTTGAAATTTTGACAGACATCAGTCATTTTCTCCAGCGGTGAAAATCTCATAAAGGGTTTCAACATCTCTTGAATAACTAAAGCAACATGCCAGCAGTTTCATTTGAAACCCATCTTCGGCTCATTCACATGGTTTGATCCTGTTCCCAGAAGCATGAATATGCTTGTCGTTAATGAGAAACTCTAATCTTCAAACCTCCTTTATCCCCTTCTCATGGACAGAGATTTCTTTCTGATTTTATTCATGGTCAGATTTCTTTAAAGAATCCATCAGAGCACTGCAGCAAATTAAACCATTCAAGGCAAACCATGCTGGACTTTCATGATCCGTGAACTTATCGGCAAGAAAATAAAGATACTTTTGCAAGATACTTGTGCAAAAATACTATAACAAAGGTTCTAATACTGACTTATGTCGCTTCCATTTTTTTGTTGAAACAAGGAAAATATTTATTCTTTTTTTAATTTAGTTACTTAGTTGCACGTTTTTGGAAAATCTGAAGACGTATGTGATCATATTACAGATTTTTCTGTTCTTGAATTCTATTTACCCTCCTTTTTAGCTCTTTGAAGTGTTGTGTTCACAGCCCAGAATAATAATAATAATAACCTTCACTTAACTGAAATGTTATAAAATGTTTTGGCAAATGTTCTGTTTAGTTTATTGATGTTATTTTAAGGAAATAGGGTGGGAATTAAAAGTAAAATAATTATGTTTATGTTTTACCTTGCATCTTTTTAACCTCAATTTACCCCTGACATTCAGCAAGCTGAGCCAATGCATCATTCATTCATTTATTCAAATTGTATGAGATACAAAGGTTTGAAGATTTCTCTTTAGCAAAACCTTAGTAAAACATGTCATATCTTTTGCGTTTTGACAGTATGTGTGAAAATAAAAAATCTGTAGCAATAATAATAAAGATTTGTGTATCCAGCTATAAACGTACACAGATAAATGTAACTTGGTCTATATACACACCATTTGAGAATAGGTGCAAGAGCAGTTTTGTGGAAATATTATGATAATTCTGGGATTACCTTCAGGATATGACTATTCTTGTATTTCTTACTAGTGCTGTGTTCATTTCCTCCTACCTCTAAAATGTGAGTTGAGCAGATCAAGCTTATCGGGTAAATGAAAAGTAATAATATTATAAGTAATATTGCGCGTGGTGCCATTAAATGAGGGCATCATATATTTTTTCTTTTTCATTCATGTCTTGCCAGCTTTAATTAAAGTCTGTGACTGAGTGAGAGAAAAGCCGTTATCTGCCTGCCTCTCAAGCACACACATCAGTTCCTGCTGCCCTGAACTTCAGCTCAGATTAAACAGAGGACGCTTCGGTCACGCTTACAGGGGCTTTCAGACTATACATTAATAAAAGAAAAAACAAATTCTTTTTAACAACATTTTCAACAATGTAACTGAAGATTTGTCAAAGCCAACTGAGACAGAAAGAGATCACAGAGGTCTATCAAAGAGAACATTACAGGAATATTCAATGTAAGTTACACTCAGTCGACAGGAATTGTGTTATAAGGGCAATTACAACAGAAACTTTTGACTTTTTACTCAACTCTTAAGTGGGGGAAAAATAAAAACAGCACTGATATGATTATTAATGTTATTATAGTATTACTATTATTATTATATTATAGTATTAAACGTTACATGGGACTAGGGATGTGACCGAATCTAAATGCTGTGTTCTGAAAGAAAATGACGTGTATTACCGAACCCCTAAAGGGAATAAATATGAGATGGGAGGAAAAAATATATTTCAATGCTTTCTCTTGCAATTACATTGTTAGGTAATTACAGTTTATATACAACTTGCAGAATCTGCAAAATGTTAATTATTTTATCAAAATAAGAGGGATCATACAAAATGCATGTTATTTTTTTATTTAGTACTGATGTGAATAAGGTATTTCACATAAAAGACGTTTACATATAATCAACAAGAGAAAATAATAGTTGAATTTCTAAAAAATTACCGTTCAAAAGTTCATATTCGATTGATTCTTAATACTGTGTTGTTACCTGAATGATCCATCTGTGTTTTTTGTTTTTTTTTGTGATATTTGTTCATGAGTTCCTTGTTTGTCCTGAACAGTTAAACTGCTTGCTGTTTAGGGACTCATTTGCAACTATTACAGAAGGTTCAAACACTCACTAATGCTTCAGATGGAAACACTGGGGGGTGAAAACTTTTTGAATTTGAAGGTCAGGGTAAATGTAACTTATTTTGTCTTCTGGGAAACATGTAAGCATGTTCTGTAGCTTCTGAAGGGCCGTATTAAATGAAGTATTAAATGAAAAACAAACAAACAAAACAACAACAACAAAAACGATATTTAGAGAAAATTAAAAAAAAAAAGTACACATCTTAATTCTGTTCAAAAGTTTACACCCCCGGCTCTTAATGCATTGTTTTTCCTTCTGAAGCATCAGTGAGCGTTTGAATCTTTTATAACAGTTGCATATGAGTCCCTCAGCTGTCCTCAATGTGAAAAAATGGATCTCAGAATCATACTGTCATTGTTGGAAAGGGTTCAAATACACAAAAATGCTGGAAAAACAAAGAATTTATGGGACTTGAAGAATTTTTCTGAAGAACAGTGGGATGTTTAACTGTTCAGGACAAATAAGGGACTCATGAAAAACTACAAAACAAACAAACATAAAACAGCTGTGGATCATTCAGGTAACAAATTGGTATTGAGAATCAAGTGTATGTAAACTTTTTAATGGGGCCATTTTTATAAACTCAGTTATTATTTTCTCTTGTGGACTATATTTAAACGTTTTTTATGTGAAATACCTTATTCAGGTCGGCATTAAAGAAAAAATAAAATGCATTTTGTATGATCCCTCTTGTTTTGGTAAAATTACATTTTGCAGATGCTGCAAGGTGTATGTAAACTTTTGACACATCAGGGAGCTGTTATTATTATGCGGGGCATTGAATGCACGCTCACTTTTTACTTTCACTTTCGAAATTCACGATCACACGTACTCTGTGTATACTACGGAGCGGCAGTACTTGCCACACATTTTACAAGATTAGGGCCTGGTTTTACAGACAAGGCTTAGGTTAAGACAGAATTAGGTCACAGTTCAATTAGGACATTTAAGAATATTTTATAAATATGCCTTAGAAAAGAACATTACTAATCTGCATCTTGAGACAATATAATGCTTTGTTTGTGAAACCGGGGGTAGATGTTTGTTAATGGTGATCAGGATCTGCAAATCATTCGCCATCATCTTATCAGTCATCTCTCCTTACTCTGTTTATGTGGTAAATAAAATGTATGTACTGTAATGTAGCAGGCTGACTAGCAAGCGGCTAACCATGTCCTGTTAGTGGCTCAATAGAACACGTTATTCATTTTCCATGCCTTTCCGAATATAAAATCAGTATTCGGGCACATCCCTAGATGAGACTATAATATTGTATTTGGTTATCTCACAATTCCAACTTTTATTCTTAGAATTCCAAGAAACCAATTCTGAATTGTGAGTCTTGCAAATTCCAAGTGTACATTCCACAATTCTGTATCGACATTAACTTGTATTGAACCCATTACATTGCTTTATTTATTTAAATATAAATTCACATTAAAATTCAAACACACACTTAGAGCAGAGCAGAGCTCCCATGTGTCAGTCATGCAATTCTTAAATCTATATTAAGTCATGCATCAGCTTTACTTAGCAGCATCATTGCAATGCTTCAAAGTCTAACACGGTTACCCGCTGCATGTATCCATTCCATTATTAATGTACTGACAGTGTTCAGGCACATACTTCAACATTTTGATGTCTTAAATAAATGTCTTAAAATCCTTTTTTGCATATGTATGATGTGCATTAACTAACCCTGTGATGTTTATTCTAAGTAAGCAGCTACTGTAGCCTAAGTTTTCAAAGCACCTGGCTAGTTTTTTGATGTAATGTTATGATATCCCATGCTCTGTTGGGCAGAAGCCATTTCAGAAGAGTTTTCACAAATACATGCATTAGTGCATTTGCCCAACATTATATACAGTAGCTTCAAAAAGTAGCTTTTCTAATACAGAACTTCATGTGATTATACATGACTATACACTGATGCAATGACAATGTGTCACTAATTTCATTGTCTTTATTTGTAAAATGTAGTTAACTCTTATGAAGAAACCTGCAGTGTAAAGAAAACCCTTTGTAAATGCATTTCCTAGAGACTGTATACTACTGGTTGTGAGAAAAACTGCCTACAGTTGTTATTTTTGCTATTTTTCACACCGCACGGTCATCAGCTAAACCTGTTAGAAAGCAACAAGCAAATCTCTTGTGTATTTGGCTCAAGTTTTGACACCTCAAACGAAGCTCTGTTTTATCAAACAGACAACTGCTTCCTCCAAAAAAACAAACAACAAAAAAAAGCACTCACAGGGACTTCCTGACCAGAAATGGTTTGCAAATCAACATCCAGCCATTATTTGCCTGTTTCAGCATGCAGTTAATCTGTCCGTAGCTCTTTGCAGCATGTCTCTCATCTGTTTGGAGCTCTCTTTAGTTCCTGCTGTCCCATGTTTCAGCAGTAGTGCCAGCGGTTAACACAAAGCTGCGTCGTGATTTCAGTCCACAGTGCGCAGCCCTGATAGAGGCTCACCTGTGGTGATACTAATGCTATTGAACAGCTCCAGGTGTGCAGCATGCCGCGTTTGATCCCATCCTTTCCCTTCTCCCTAAAACCTTCATGTCCGCCTCAGGGACTGACAGCTGGACTGGGCTGACCTATTTACCGCAGTCTGAGTCTGCTGTGGGCTGGGGTACCACGTCTCATCCACAGAGAGAGAATAATGAATGAGAACAACAAAAACACTACAGCACAGTTTGTAGAATTCTCTAGAGTGCTCTAGAATTACACTCCAGATGAAACAGAATTCACATCTTCCATCTGATGTATTGTAACGTGAGGCAACACATAGAGTTTGTTGGAGAGCACTTCAAGCAAACAAGCCTGGACAGAGAGGCCTATGGGAAAATATTTTCAATTTTAATGTGCTTCACACAAGTAAATTAATAAATATCTTTTGAAACTTTAGTTATTTGGGGGTACTTGAATTAATATCTAGCTAAAATACCATTTTAGGCACTACTTGTTTGTATGAAGCGATTGCTTTAATGCCAAAGGTAAATGCGTACATCTGAACCTGGACTTCTGGACATAACATAGGTAGATCATAATTATATATACTAAGTAAAATTGGTCCAAGAATCGATCCCTTTGGGACTCCAATAGTACAATCAAGAAAGGATGAACATATATCACTGATTCTTGTATATTGTTTAATTAAATTTAAAGATTGTTGTCACCTACACTCTAAAAATGCTGGGTTAAAAACAACCCAACTTGGGTTATTTGGCAAACCAGCGCTGGATAAATTTTGGACAGAACACATGCTGGGTTATTTTGACCCAGCTGGTTGGGTTAAATGTTTTGACCCAGCATGCTGGGTTGTTTAATATAAGTCTATAATTAAACAAAATTTAATTATATTAATATAACTATTGTTTAAAAATTATTATATTGCTGGATTAAAATGGCCTATATATTCCGTTTCCTCAAAAAATATTAAGCAGCACAACTGTTTTCAACATTGATAATATTAAGAAATGTTTCTAAACAGACATTTAGTTGAATATTCTTGACATTTAGTTGAATATTCATAATGTTCTTTTACATTCGTAAAGTGTTATTTTTTTACAGTTATTTCATTATGTAATTTTACTGTTTAGTAATAGCTTAACCCACAGCTTTTAGGACCAACCATGCAGATAAACAATATAAAAAATATATATATACAGAGATCTAAGCACACATTTTGGCACTGTAACTGTGCTACCCGACCCCCAAACAAGCAGCAATGGCAGAATTGTTTGAAACTTGCTCGCAAGCGTTATTTTTCCAGTTCTCTTTGATGCTGCTAAATTACATACTGTGGCTTTAATAGAATCGCTCTGACAGGGGAATATTGTTAGGAGGCACTGCACACTCTGTCTTGTTTAAGCTCCGTTTGTCTCTCTCTTGCTCAGCTGTATCTCGGGGGAATGGAAGCTAATGAACATCCAGAGGATGCGAAACCTAGTGTAATACTGTTGGGATTTTGCCCTTTGTACAGAATCAAAGCCACTACTGTTTGAGTGAGATAAAACACATTTGGCTTTTTTAAAGTTCATGTAAGAACTTCCCCTCTCTGCTCCGCTCTGAATGAGAGTTGTTGTTCACAAATGCTCATTTTCTCTCTCTCTGCTATGTTCTTATTTCTCGTTATCAGTTTTTCTCTTCTGGAATTCTGTGTTTTTGAGGGCCGTCTTCTCTCAGGCAATATTAGTAGCGTATCTGTTCAGACAGCTGAACAAACCAATATAAGGCCACCAGATCATATCATGGTGGGGGAGGCTAATATTTCAATTTGATCCTATGATCTGTTAATGAAGCTCCTGTGGCTGAGGATGCAGGTGTTTGCAGTTTAACACACCTTATACTTCTAGACTGGTTTCCAAGTACAAATATGTTGATTTCTTTCATATAGGACTTTCTGTCTCTACAATGAAACTACATAGCTTTCAGACATTGTTCATTTTCAATGAGAGTTGACATTTATGTAGTGAAGCCTCTCCTCCATTGACATCCATTCAAAGAAAAAGGTCACTGGTCTTCTTTCCCAAACCGGGAAACGCTTTTTTGGCTAAAGGTTGCAAGCTTGCCAAAGCTGTAACAGCTAATGCTAATGCCAGAGGCCTTTTTTTTAAGGCTGTCAATGGCTTCACTATGCTGAATAATCAGCATTTTAGAGGAAATGTCTTATCATTTAATGAATCAACAGCCTATATGCTAATCTTTAACATATCTTACACTAAACAGTACTTTTGGATTGAACTATTTTTAGAGTGTACCGCAAAAAAATGCTGCTTTATAAGAGAAGTCACTGACTTTTTGCGACAGGTGGGATTTAGCTTACGCCACTTCCCATTCATTGCTATGATATCATTAATTAGGCTTTAATGTGATTGGTTATTAAGGCACACGTGATCTAGCCATTACGCTTTCTCCTGCAGTAAGTAATACAGACCCTCTCATCTTCCTAAATCCCTGAGCTTGCCTTCTATTGGCTTTGCCAGCCCTCCTGACCTACTGTATAAGGTGTATCACAACTTTGATTTTTTGATTTGAAGGAAAAAGGTAATTGAAAATTGAACAAAAAGACAAATTTAAGATTGTCTACACTGAAAAAAACAAATGGCTTTGCAAATTTCACTCAGAAATGTCTAGTAAATTTTACAAATAATTACAACTGAAATGTGAAATTTTGATATAGAAAGACTGAAATGTATTTACTTAACAGAACAACAATTTACAGATAATGTACTCACCCCCTTGTCATCCAAGATGTTCATGTCTTTCTTTCCTCACTCGTAAAGAAATTATGTTTTTTGAGGAAAACATGTCTGCATTTTTCTCCATATAATGGACTGATATGGTGCCCCGAGTTTGAACTTCCAAAATGCAGTTGAAATGCAGCTTCAAATAATCCCAAATGCAGTTGTAAACGTTCCCAGCTGAGGAAGAAGGGTCTTATCTAGTGAAACAATCAGTTATTTTCATTAAAAAAAATACAATTTAAATATTTTTTAATCCCAAACGCTCGTCTTGTCTTGCTCTGCCTGAACTCTGTGTATTCTGGCTCAAGACAGTTAGGGTATGTCGAAAAACTCCCATCTCATGTTCTCCCTCAACTTCAAAAATCATTTCAAAATCATCCTACAACGCTGCAGAAGTTCCGATCCAGTCTTTGCAAAGTGAACATGCAAAGAAGATCAAGCAACCTTAACAAAAAAGGCAAAACAGCGATATAGGACGATTTTGAAGTTGAGGGAGAAAATACGATCAGAGTTTTTAATATAAATTGTATTATTTTTATGAAAATAACCAATCGTTTCGCTAGATAAGACCCTTCTTCCTCAGCTGGGATTGTTTACAACCACATTTGGGATCGTTTGAAGCTGCATTTAAACTGTATTTTGGAAGTTCAAAATCGGGGCACCATATCAGTCCATTATATGGAGAAAAATCCTGAAATGTTTTCCTCAAACAACATAATTTCTTTACGACTGAAGAAAGAAAGAGATGAACATCTCAGATGACAAGGGGGTGAGTACATTATCTGTAAATTGTTGTAGAAGTGGACTTCTCGTTTAACAATTTGATCAATATTCTATTTATTAAAGCCAAATATGAATCTCATCAAGTTTTTAGCATTTTACATTTATTCATAAAAATATAACTTGAGGCAGTAACAACTTAAACAATTATGTATTAAGTATGTTCAGATATTCTTTTTAATAGTTAACTTTTAACTATTTTTGAATTTTTCGGATCATCAGTCACCAAAGCAGACACAGAGATTTACTTTAAATTTCATCAAGCTAAACTCGAGCTGATTACTCAATAAAAACTCCCACAGATCATGTTTTCATGCCATTTTAAGTCTTATTTTGACTTAGCAAAGTGGCGAGTTGTTTACTTACGTTTTAAAAACAGTCATTAACGTCATTACATATTCAGACTGATTCGTGAACATGGAACACACACAAACACAAGCGGGATTTATCGCATTGACTAATCGCATGAACCAGTCACAGCCAGACATAACTAATCATATATATTCATATCACCATTGATATGAGCCATTGCCTCCTCTCACGTGACTTTCCCCCATTTACTCTCATTTACCCCCCACCAAACTCACTGCACGCTTTGGTGGCGAGAGAGATGCAGACTCATGCTGTAAAGTAGTTTGGGAGCTTAGGAAGACTGACAATTTCGTCATTTGTACTGATTCATGGGAGTGTGTAGGCACTAAAGTGTTCTTTCGGCACAAAGTACTTGCAATTTTCAACAGTTGTGGAGCTTTCTTTGCAGAATCATGGGTAATGTAGTCTTTCATCAGGAATTCTGCTGTTAAACATGACTATTTAAAAAAAATAAGATGAAATAATGTGGGCTAATGGCTTCAACAAAAGCACTGATTAACAACACCGTAGGTCTCTAAATAACTTTCAAAAAAGTATTGTTTAAAATCAGTTCCCCTGTGGAGAAAATAAATAGATTTTTACTTCTCAACCATTGCACTGTATAATGACTGGCTGACATGTTTATATAAGTAATCACCAATAAACACATGCATGGGCATGAGTTAGTATTATAATATTACCTGTATATTAAAGCTTCTGCTACAAATGTAACAATGCTAAAGTAATAGTAATAATGAAGTCATCATGACACAAAAAGGCAACACTTGTGTTTACAGGAAGTTACCCAAGTGAGCAGCTACACCGCCTGTTAAAAAATCAAGTGTTCCAGAGATCCGCGTAATCCCGTGGCAGAACAGGAACATTCAACAGCACAACGACTCACCAACCTCCAGAGATTTAATCGGCGT
>JAHKKF010537748.1:7533-25298 GCA_019740295.1 Labeo calbasu
GGTTGCTTTAAATGTTAATAAGCTCTGCTCGCCCCGCCTCTCTCTTCTCTCTGTGGAGTGACAAGCCTGTTTACTTTAGGCGCATTTAGCCGCTAAACTTGCTAACTAGCACGTTATTAGGAAAGGCAATCGCAACGATTCATAAAAAACCCTTACACTCACTTCTGCTGTAAGTGAAGCTGGATCACGAATGATTTGCGTGAACATAGACGGATATATGCATATCAGGAGGTGCATTCCATTCACAAACAAACGTAATCCACTGCATCTTCAGCGGCTCAGATGTCGGGAGTAAATGACGACCACTATGTTCATTATTAAATCCAGCAACACAACACCTCAATCGCTCAATCAAAGATATTCTTGTTTAACTTACATCCCTGCTCCGGCATCGAAACAATGGAGGTTGGACTGTTACAGCTGATTTAAGGCAGGTCTGAGGTAAGACGCTCATGTCAATCAACTATCGTGGGAGCGGCAACTGAGAATGGCTCGATTTGAAAAAGGGGATATTATTTTTACAGATAAATTAAAAACCACTGCATGGATTTTTATCATGATAGGGTAGATGTGTACATACACTGCCAACACACATTAATGTTCAAACAACTTTGTATCCGATGACCCCTTTAAAATTATTTTTTACATAGCAACATTGCAAAATTGATTGCATGCATTTGAGAATATCAAAACAAACGTTCTTACCTCTCCATTGAGAAAGCAATATAGCACGGCCACCACAAACCCCTGTGAAGAGTTAAAGAGAATATATAATTTTAAGTACTTTAAGTACAGTTAAAAAGTTTGGTAGAAATCAGTAAAGGTGTTCAGCAAGGATGCATTAAATTGATTAAAAGTGACAGTAAAGATTTATAATGTTACAATAGATTTCTATTTCAAATAAATGCTGTTCTTTTAAACTTTTTATTCCTCAAAGAATCCTGTTTTCTGTGTTTTTAACATTGATAATATGAATTTTTCATAAACACCAAATTCTGAAGTTCATGTGACTGGAGACTGGAATAATGGCTTCTGAAAATTCAGCTTTACATCACAGAAATAAATTACATTTTAACACATATTGAAATATTAACCAGCTTTTTTAAATTGCAAAAGATTTCAAAATTTTAATGTAGTTTTTGATCAAATAAATGCAGCCTTGGTGAGCTGAAGAGATCTATTTATTTAATCAAGCTCCAAAACCTAGTGAGCTGCAACGAAGAAAAGTCTGAAAAGTGTACTGTGTTAATATGAAGCGATTTTCCATATTGATATTTTACAGGTTTTTAACCTGTATTTTGGAATACTCATTGCATAGTGTTTTAGGGTTAATTTTAATAGAAAATGTATTGGTAATTTTCTGCTATAACATTATCTATTATGTGCCTTGCTGTCTACATAGGCAACTACCTTCTAAGGCTGCATAATAATAAAAACATGACACTGTAAGTAAAAACTGAATGAACTGAAACACCCTACATTTCTCAAAAGTAGAGTGAAAACTAGAGTTGACTGCAAGTTGCAACATAAGCATGCTGTGAAGTTAATGACTTCAAACAAGTACATCATACACAAATACTGGTTGTATATTTTAATACAAAACTGGATACTCTTCAATACTGAATATAATATGCTTTCTTTGAATTCTATCTTTTCACTAGGATTTTGGCAATGCATTCTGAAATCTAATCCACAAAAGTTTATATTCTGGCAGCATTTAATATTAATGCACAATGTTCTTGCATTGGGATTGCACCTACTGTATGATGCCACTTCTGGCAGCTCACTAGTTTGGAACAGAGAAATAGCATCCACAATATAGCACTAAAGTTGCTACTATGAAAGCTGACGCTCAGTACCTGGAAGGAGCCCAGGCCCAGCTCAAAGACCAGTCGCTCCCGCTTGCTGAAATCCTCCGGGGAGAAGGCAAAAACAGTGTAGTGGATTCCAAACAGAGGGATGAGGAGCAGGGTGGAGCGCGCCAGACGCCTGTCAACACACAGCACAGACACCAGCGCTTCAGACAGGCTGATTGAATCTCTCAACATGTCAACAGACAGTTTCTGTAATACACTGGAGATCAAAGCCCTCCACAACAAATCCTACTCCACAGGAAAAAAAGTCTCTATTGTTTCTCCCAGACAGCAGAAGAGCAAATGGAGACCTTCTCAGATGCTTCTCCTGAGCAAGATCCCAATAATCTCACATGTGTCTTCTCTAGACTTTGAGAAGAGATTTCAACAATGTCTGGGTGTGCTTTTCTGAAATAACAAAGTCTAAAGTCTAGCCTAAGATATGAAATCATAGTCAGAAATATCTATTTTTTAAACAAAACAGTTTATTAAAACTTAGACAAAATGCTATAAAAATTGTGTAAATAACCAAAACTACTTAAGTGATTAACAGCTGTGCTGTAGTTCACCATGTTTTGGCTCCAAAATCTGCTTCCAAAAAAATTCCAAAATTCAAAATTAAAAAAAGAAAAAAAATTCAAAAATCCAGTTCCCCAAAATTTACTTTGTGCATGAATATCACTGTTTCAATTTGTTTTAAAAAACATTTAAACAATATTCTAGTAAATATTATGTGGAAAAAAATATTTTTAATAAAATTAAACTTAAATTTTATTGTAAAAATTAAATGAAAATAAATTAAATTATCCTTTACAAACCTATATCGATCAACCACTTCTGCCATGCCCTGTTTTGGTCTCGGCAGGGCCCTTGGCCAAGACCAAGACTAACTGCTCAGCCACCTAAACCAGATTGGACCAGCCTGAACCACCAGTTTCAAAACAAAGAGGCAACTTTAAGCTAGATTCTCCAGCAGGTAAAACATCCTGTCCTGAAAGTCCCGCTTCTCAAACAATAGTTTGGTGTTAGCAACACCAGGGGCATGTGTTCATTTCCCATAGAATGCAACTGATAGAAATCCATTTAAAAATGAGTGCAAAGTACTGTCAATCGCTTTGGATGAAAGCATCTACCAAATGTGTACATGTAATAAGACTACAGACAACATTCACAGCCTTTTTTTCTTAATGGATCTTTAAAAATGAAAAAATGCACATTTGTTGGCCAACACAGACGAAGCTGCACACGCTCATTCGCACAAACACACACACTTACAGCGTGATGGTAGAAAGCTCTGACATCCTGCACGAATGCTGGGCGGCCTGTGTGGGCTCACTGAAGCATTTCTGTGCACAGCTGCTAAACACGACAAAGACAACAAACACTCTTTAGGACAGAACACACACACACACTCACGAAACTGACCACACAACAGACACCAAAACCGACAGACCTCAAGGACCTCTAATAGCTCAAGTACATACTTTGCATGATACTGTTTTCCACGCAATTAGACTAAATAGGGAATGAAGCTTTCAAGCTTCAAAAAAATGCAAAAAACAGTCCGAACATCTTGTGCTCTAGATTATTTAGGCTATTTAGACTGCTTGTCCAGAAAAAATAATGTGTTTTATTTTTCACTGCTACAGAAGCCAAAAAATCCCAAACACAACAATGATTCCATCTATCTCAGAATCAGCACACAACAGATTTACTGAACATAAACAGCAACCATTCACACAACAACTAAAAATAAACAGATCCAAGATGTTCATGTCTTTCTCTCTTCAGCCATAACAAAATTATGGTTTTTGAGGGAAACATTTCAGGATTTTTCTCCATATAATGGACTGATATGGTGGCCCGATTTTGAACTTCCAAAATGCAGTTTAAATGCGGCTTCAAACGATCCCAAATGCGGTTGTAAACGATCCCAGCCGAGGAAGAAGGGTCTTATCTAGTGAAACGATCGCTTACTTTCATTAAAATAATACAGTGTATATACTTTTTTATGTCAAATGCTCGTCTTGTCTCACCCTGCCTTAACTGTTTTTTTTCCTGTATATGACAGTTAGGGTATGTCGAAAAACTCCCATCTAATGTTCTCCCTCAACTTCAAAATCGTCCTATATTGTTGTTTTATCTTTTTTGTTAAGGGTGTTTGATCTTCTTTGCATGTTCGCTTTGCAAACACTGTGTCGGTACTTCTGCAGTGATGTAGGATGATTTTGAAATGATTTTTGATGTTGAGGGAGAAAATACGGTTGGAGTTTTTCGACATACCCTAACTGTCTTGAGGCAGAATACACAGTTCAGGGAGAGCGAGACAAGAGGAGCGTTTGAGATTAAAAAGTATTTAAATTGTGTTTTCTAAGTGAAAATAACTGATCGTTATGCTAGATAAGACCCTTCTTCCTCAGCTGGGATTGTTTACAACCGCATTTGGGATCGTTTGAAGCCGCATTTAAACTGCATTTTGGCAGTTCAAAATCGGGGCACCTTACCAGTCCATTATGTGGAGAAAAATCCTGAAATGTTAAACTCAAAAAACATAATTTCTTTACGGCTGAAGAAAAAAAGGCAGGAACATCTTGGATGACAAGGGGGTGAGTACATTATCTGTAAATTTTTGTTCTGGAAGTGGACTTCTCCTTTAATCACACATTTTGTTGTTACATCCCAATTACAGTTTTACAAATTTTGATGGAAATTCCAAATTGCAATCAGACTGTTACAAATTGAAATGAAAATTCCAAAAGGAATCCTGTATGCATTCAAAATGAATGCTTCCGCTTATCACAGTTAACAATTTTAAGTTCCTAGAACGTTCTAGGAATGCTTGTTTTTGGTTACAAAATAAAATCCGTAAAAAAAAAAAAAAAATTGAGTCAACTTAAAATAATTTGTTACCTGGCTGCCTTAAAATTTCAAGTTTAGTCCACTCAAATAAGTTTAGTCAAGTTGAAATGTTACTAAGAGACAACAAATTATTTTAATTTGAAGCCACAATTTTTTTAGAGGTTGTCACACACAAAAAACTCTTTGCAAGGTTAGTTTTTATTTACAAAACTTACAGAACATTCCTAAACTGTTATTATTAGTTTCAACAAACAGATAACCGTATGACTACAAAATAAAACCTAAAAATAACCATTAGATAACATTCTTTCTAGATTCTATTTAGGCTGTCATAAAAAACCCTCCCAGCAACATGAGTTTTGAGTCATTGATTTTTGACTAAATCATTTGTCAAGAAATGTTCTGGCAGTTAGATTTCAGATACAAAACCTACAGAGAATTTTCTAGAAAGTTATCTGGTTCCTAAAAACAGCGAAACAGGAAACCACATGCCGAAGAGAACGTTCTGTGATTGCTTGGATACTATCAAGACTTTCATTTCAGCCAGCATCATGTGATACATCATATCGACTAATCAGACACAACACAACAACTGCACTCTGTTTCCATGGAGACTGAGACTAACATACTCACAGGTAGATGCTGGACTCGTTCCCGCCGATGTCTGGAGACTGCAGCTTCTGCACCAGGATTATGATGATTCCAATGAAGAGGACGAAATTAATCTGAAAGGAAATGTATGCATTTATTATAATGTGGAATATGGCTCAATTCAAATATATAAATGAATTTATATGTTTTATTTATCGACATTTTAGCTCTAAAAACACACCACCACAAATATTTCTTGGCTTACCATGATCGATGCCACGACGGGTCCTTTGATCACCCACCAGAGGGCAGTGTTATCATTCATGTCCCAGCAACTGCAGAAACACAATTGATTTGCTGTAAGAAGCTTTGCTGCTATTGGTCGGCTAGTTCATGTGATTTATAAGCTAAGAGTTCAGAATGATAAACTGCATGCTTTTGAAAGAAAATAGCATTTGGCGTATGCCAGATGCCTTACTGCATTTGCCTAAATGCGCAATATACGACAGCACACACTGCCTGGAAAACTGTGTCACACAATGCACAAAGTCTTTTCTGATCATCAAGTCTGCATTAATTTGATCCAAAATACAGCAAACACAGTAATATTGGGAAATATTTTTACTAATTAAAATAATGATTTTCTATTTGAAAATATTTTAAAATGTAATTTATTCCTGTGATCAAAGATACATTTTCAGCATCATTACTGCAGTCTTTAGTGTCACATGATCCATCAGAAATCATTCTAATATGTTGATTTGCTGTTTAAAATACATTTTATTATTATTATTATTATTATCATCAATAATTAAAACAGCTGAGCTATTTTTTTTCAGGATTCTTTGATGAATAGAAAGATCCAAAGATCAGCATTTATCTAAAAAAAACATATGTAACATTATACACTATACCATTCAAAAGCTTGCAGTCAGTATTGTTTTTTTGTTTGTTTTTGGAAAGAATTTATAGAAATGATTACTTTTATTTAGCAAGGATGCTTTAAATTGATCAAAAGTGATGATAAAGACATTTACACTGTTACATAAATGCTGTTCTTCTGAGCTTTATGTTCATCAAAGAAACCTGAAAAAAATCTACTCAGCTGTTTTCAACACAATAATAATAATAAATGTTTTCTGAGCAGCAAATCAGAATATTACAATGATTTCTGAAGGACCATGTAACTGGAGTAACAACAATAAAATTTCAGCTTTGAAATCACAGAAATAAATTAAATTTTAAAATATATTCAAATAGAAATCAGTTATTTTAAATAGTAAAAATATTACAAAATTGTTACTGTGGATCAAATAAATACAGGCTTTGTGAGCAGAAGACTCTTCTTTAAAAAACATTAGAAATCTTACTGTTCAAAAACTTTTGACTGGTAGTGTACATCAGGCGTTTATGGTTCATATCGTATTATATAGTCAGAATATGGAGCTCATATTCAAGGAGGAAAATCACCCCAAGGTTTTCCAGAGGCCCAAAAAATATTTGCTAATATTTATATGTCCAAAAAGTAAGATGAATTTCTGATAGCTTGTAATGTAAATCAATGAGATTTTTATAACAGTACACTACTTTCATGAAATGCACATCAGCCGTCTGTATCTCTCAATAACATGTTTTAGTATGACATTTAAATGTTTAATTTTATGATGAAAACTCTGTAGTTTTTATTGTGGAAGAAAACTGTATAGTGCAATGAAAAATGATAAATGAATAACAAAACTGAATTAATACGTATGTATTTCTGATATGATAACCAGATGGCACATGTAGCATATTGATGTTACGTAACAAAGTAGTCTTTTCTTTTTAAATATATATGTATTGTTGCATACTTGAAAAAAAAAAAGAAAAGTATTTATTCCTTTCCAAACACAGTCTCATTCTAGTGACACCAAAGTTCAGTGCCAGCATATGCGTAGGTATCAAAGCAAATACAGTGTATCATTTTTTGTTTATGCAGCATCGCACATACCCAGAATCATCGAAATGAAGGCGCAGAACGGCCCATATGGTCACACAAATGGTGGGCGTTCCTGAAAGAGCGAGAGAAAGAGGAAATTTGTCAGACCTCAAAGCTGTTCTCCAATGCATTTACACCATCAATATGAATGTATTACATATGCCAGCACAACAAATCACATCATAAAGAGCCAGTGGCCAGTTAATACACTCACGCCACACTTCATTTCCCTCCATATCTATGACTGTGACACACAATCAATCATAAACAATCCATTTTCCTAAGATGCATCGCTGCGACATACCCCAGCCGATGATGGTGTACCAGTAGAAGTAGCGTCTCTCGGGAAAGAAGGTTTCCACAAGGAGCGTGAAGAGATAGAGACCTTCGATGAAGAGCCAGAAGTAGTTTGACATCACACAGTAATGGAAGAAGACCATCACCGCCTTACACCCCACCTAAAAACAGAAAAAACACATTTAGGTTTGTTTAAAATCCAATGGATCGTGTTAGCAAACCATCTTACTGTGCATTCACAGCAGTGAATGTGGTCTACCAGGTAGTTCAGCTAATCAACCGATCCTAGTGACCATCTTAAACCAGCTATAAGCAGCTGAATACATGATCCATCCTTTCATTTGTCAGACTGCATGTACATTTCCATTCAGAATTTCTGGCCCGCCGTGTATCAGAACACCCTAAAGTCTTTAACCATGTTCATCAATTACCCTCTGATCCAATTCGGAGCTAAGTGATGTCATTAGCATGGCCTCTGATTGGCTGGGGGAAAGCGCTCAGAGCCCTCATTCAGGTGTATAATGAGAGCGCGCACATTTTTATAAGCTATTCATATGCTAATATGGAAATAATGGAATATTTCCAGAGCGCGCTGAACTCGGCTTTGCGATAATTACGGCTGTTTGTCAGGCACAGACGGGGGAAACAAGAACGTGTTGCTGCTGAACGTGGGGCGAAGCCTTGAACGTAAACGGATGGAGTTATTATTAGTCTCTGGATTTCACATGCAAATAGCATCCAGCCAAACTCCGGCCCTACTAACAGCTTCCGCTTGTGGGTGATTTACTGTGAAAGCAAAGCCTACAGAAACACTTTAAACCACACACACACACAAAACTATTAAACAGATTAAAAACAAATAGTTTTATATGCTGATAGTACCAAGAAATATTTAAAGTAGTTAAATAAATAAATAATGAAACAAATGAAGTATTCACAGAATTTTTGAAGAGAAACACACACACACATACATTAGTATTGTTATATCTAGTATGTAGTGGTATTATGTTATATTTTTAAAAATGTTATATATATACATGTTCATGCATAAAACTAAAAAGTGCATATTTTAAATAAATAAATAAATACATACATTTTGAAAGAAATATTGTATTTACAGAATTGTTGCTGTTAATAAAATATTTTTACAATGCATTGGTAACTAAACACACACATTTTTAATACTAGCATTTTTCACTAGTATTAGTTTATGTTGTACATAGTACTATGTATTATGATATACATTATACAGTAAAAGCTGTATTACAAATATATAATATAATATAATATTGTAAATTGATTTTTTATTGTTTTATTGGTATATTTAGTATTTAGTGGTATAATGTTATATATTATATAATAAAATATGCATTAAATTATATATATATATATGTTTATGTATTTGAAAATAAAGGGAAAAATGAATAAAAAAAAACAATTTTAAAAGAAACATTGTTTTCACAGAATTGTTGCTGTTAATAAAATATTTCTGCAATGCATCAATAACACACACACACACACACACACACACGTTTTTAATACTAGTTTTTTTTTATAATATAATATAATATAATATTTTTAATATTTTTTATTAGTATTGGTATATTTAGTATTTTGTGGTATAATTTTATTTTTATATTTATGTATATATATATATATATATATATATATAAATATTAAAAAAAGAAAGAAATGAATGAATAAATAAATAAATAAATGCATTTTAAAAGAAATATTATATTGTATTCACAGAATTTTTGCTGAATAAAATATTTGTATAATGCATCGGCAACTGAAACACACACACACACACACACATTAGATTTCCGTGAATTGTGGTAACTTTCCATAGACTTCCATTGTTTTTATACTGACCCAACTAATATTTAACATATCATAGCACAGCATAAACAAGAACACACACACACAATAAAATATGTATTACAAAAAAAACTATTCAAAACATATTAATTTCTTCAGCCACAAAACTAAAAAAATGTATTGGAGCTTTAATCCAAAACAATATGTGCATTACTCACAGTATGAACGAAGCAGTGGTCGCTGTCCTCCTCTGCGTACAGGACCCCGTCTTTAATGAACACAGAGATGGCTCTCAGGATGAAGGACACAAACAGGTTCATGTGGATGAAGTTCCTGGTGCAGTGAAGTTTCCTGTTGACGAACGTTCAAAGGCTTTATTACGCTGATGTTGGGAGATTGAAATTCTAATGTGTTTGGGTGGGCAGCTGAGGGTCTGTATCAATGTGCAAACACTCATCCATGTTTCTTTGAAGCCCTCGGCATCTTATCATAATTTACATCATACGCAGCTTCTTCAGATCACTCTATTTGGATTCTAGGTACTTTAAAGCACCACTACATAGATGCTTCTCTAAAGAACTAAAGAAAACAAAGTACTCGAAAAGCTTCTTCATTTGCATCAGGCTATAAAATCCTTTTTCATTGTAATTGGAAAACTACTAAAACAAATGATATTTTGCATGAAGAAAATGAAGTCTGTATTTTTAAGGTAAGTGATTAGTATGCATGTTAAAATGCAGTTAATATTTCTTGTACAATAGTTTTTATTCTTAACATACTCAGCTCACTGTCAATAAAAGAGTAAAAAGCAACATGGTAATACCATGTTTTGACATGCATCATGTACTTAGAATTTCATTAGTATATATGCAGTGATGAGTCTGCTTTAATCTGACCTGAAGCGGCACAGAATGACCATAGCTGTGGTCAGAGACACCAGAGACGTGCTGTAGCCCACCGTATAGAGAGCCTTCACAGACGCATAGTACATGTCCTTGGGACAGGAAGAGAAAACTACATTAGTCTTGGTTAGCAGCAGTTTAGCAGAGGTTTTTGTTTTCTTTCATTTCTGTTTGTGCAATTTGATAGAAGCTTATTTCCGCCAAGGAATTAAAAAAAAAAGTAATAATAAAAAAGGTAGTTGTGACTTTTATCTCACAATCACAATTTTTATTTTGCAGTTCTGAGAACTGCAAGATATAAACTCACAATTGCAATATATAGACTCCCAAGTCTTTATCATAAATGCAACTTCTTAACTTGCATTTGTGACACATAAACTTGCAACTGCAAGAAAAAATCAGAATTGGGCAAATCAAGACTAAGCAAGAAAAAAAAGGTAATTGTGACTTTTTTATCTCAATTACAAATTTAATTTTGCAGTTCTGTTTTTTTAGCTCAAATCTTAGAACTGGAAACTCACAACTGCAAGATATAAACTCACAAGTCTCACATCTCACAAAACGCAAGTTTGTATTTCACATTTGTGAGACATAAACTTGCAATTGCAAGAAAAAAGTCAGAATTGGGTGAATTGAGACTAAACACTTGTTTCTGCAAGGAATAAAAAAATACAAAATTAATACAAAATTAATATGGATTAAAAAATACTTGTTTGTATCTTGAAATTCTTTATTTGCATATTCTCTAACTAATCTGACTTTTCTTAAAATTCAGTGAAATAGTCAGAATTGCAAGATATAAATTGAGAGGTGTTAACTTGTAATTGCAAGTTTTAAAACTTGCAGTTGTGAGATAGAAACTAGCAATTATGAGACGAAAAGTCAGAAATGTAAGACATTAACTTGCAACTGTGAGAGAAAAGTCAGAATTGTGCAAATTGTGACAAGCTTGTTTCCACCAAGGAATACAAAAATGAAGAAAAAGGTAATTGCAACTTTTTTTTAATAACGGAATTGCAAGTTTACATACTAACAGTGTTAAGTTATAAATGTGCAATTACAAGTTAACATCTAATAGTTTATATCTTGCAATTCTGATTTTTCACAAAATTGTGAGAAAAGTTGTTAGAATTGTGAGACAAAAAGTCACAAATTGCCTTTTTCCATTTATTTTTTCGTTGTCGGAAAAAAGCTGGTCACTATTCTCAAAATTCTGACTTCATTCTTGCAATTGCGAGTTTGTATCTCACAATTCTTGTTTTCTCAGAATTGAGAGCAAAGAAGTCATTATGTAAAAATATGAAAATAGAACTATTTTAAAGAGATATCATTTAGGAGACCATAGTCATTATAAAGACCCCCCAAAATTCAAGTTGAAATAGCCGATTCTTAAAGGGATAGTTCATTCAAAAATGAAAATTCTGTCATTAATTATTCACCCTTGTGTCTTTCGAAACCCGTAAGACCTTTGTTCATCTTCGGAGCACAAATTAAGATATGTTTGATGAAATCCGAGAGCTTTCTGACCTTGCATAGACAGCAACACAACTACCATATTCAAGGGACAGAAAGATAGTAAAGACATCGTTAAAATAGTCCATGTGACATCAGTGGTTCAATTGTTGAATAAACTGGTTATGTTTGTTTTCTTTACAAAAAGTATTCTTGTAGCTTCATAACATTACGATTGAACTACTGATGTCACATGGACTTTTTTAACAATGTCCTTACTACCTTTCTAGACCTGGCAAGTTTCAGTTGCGTTGCTGTCTATGCAGGGTCAGAAAGCTCTGGGATGTCATCAGAAATATCTTAATTTGTGTTCCAAAGATGAACAAAGGTCTTATGTGTTTGGAATGACATGAGGGTGAGTAATTATTGACAGAATTTAAATTTTTGGGTGAACTATCCCTTTAAGAATTGGCTATTTCAACTTGAATTTTGGGGGGTCTTTATAATGATTATGGTCTCCTAAATGACTATGGCAGTTATGACCCTCATATTCTCTTAGTATGTAGTTGTTCTGAGCTTGTCTCCAGTTGATTTATATCATTAGTAGTTCAGTTACATGAGATACTCACAGGCTTGGTTGTGTTGTCACCAATCATACAGGCATCAACATAGTGTGGAAACGGTTCAGACCAACCAAACTCCGTACAGTTTCTGCTGATCTTGCCAAGCCCTGAAAATCAGCCAAGCAACAAGCAGAACAACGATAAATCAAATGTGTTTCCTGTTTTAAAGATACTGTAAGCACCTACTGCAATATGCTGCTGTCAGCAGAACTGCAAGAACAAAAGCATACATACATCACATGTACATTTATAATGACTTATGATTTCATGTAAAGCCTAACGTGCAGCGTTTCTGTGTGCTCTCAGGCTGATCTAAAGCCTGCTTCAGTAATGTTGAAGTTAAACCTTAAAATAAATAAGGACAAAACACTGACTAGAAAAGACATTTTTTAAAATTCTCCTATGCTTATACCAGTCAAACCTTTTTGGACAGTAAGATTTTTAATGTTGTCTCTTCTGCTCATCAAGCCTGCAATGATTTGATCCAAAGTACAGCAAAAACAGTAAAATCTTGAAATATTTTTGCTATTTAAAATAACTGCTTTCTATTTGAATATATTTTAAAATGTAATTTATTCATGTGATTTCAAAGCTGAATTTTTAGTATCATTACTCCAGTCACACAATCCTTCAGAAATCATTCTAATATTCTGATTTGCTGCTCAGAAACATTTATTATTATTATTATTATGTTGAAAACAGCTAAGTATATTTTTTCAGGTTTCTTTGATGAATGAAAAGTTCAGAAGAAAAGCATTTATCTGAAATAGAAACCTTTTGTAATATTATAAATGTCTTTATCATCACTTTTGATGACAGGAATAAATTATATTTTAAAATATATTCAAATAGAAAACGGGTATTTTAAATTGTAAAAATATTTCACAATTTTACAGTTTTTACTGTATTTTTAATCAAACTACTAAAGTAAAAATATTTCAAAATTTTACTGTTTTTTCTGTACTTTGGATCAAATGCAGGCTTGGTGAGCAGAAGAGACCTTTAAAAAACATTAAAAATCTTTCTGTTCAAAAACTTTTGACTGGTAGTGCAGCTTCGGTTTCATTCCAAAAACGATCCCCGTCTGCATATTTCATAAATAATTTCTGACATTCTTGCTATGTGAGATTCTCCAGTTTTGTTGTTGATGGACAGTCTGAAGCGTGAGCTGTAAAAGCTCCGCCCTCTTCTGGAAAGGGGGCGGGAGCAGCAGCTCATTTGCATTTAAAGGTACACACACAAAAACAGCTTGTTTTTGCAAAGTGTCTCTAACCTTCCTCTGGACTCATGAACTCGAAGAGCTCGGGACAGTTGACCTCCACGACCTCACCGACACTGGCCGGCTTCCAGCAGGTCAGATTATCCCACTCCCACGGACACTCTGAAAACAACACAGCCGTCCTCACATTAGTACGCTGCACATCTCAAAGCAACTAGTTAATTTTACCAGAGATTTGAAGCCTTTTTGATTTAGACATGCACCACTGTATTATTTTGATCTTCCTTCCTTTCTAAGATTATCACTTGAGGAGACACCAAGGTGAGCTTGACTGTGACCAGCAGGGGGCATCATCAGCGGTTCCTTCCCAAGGACTTCAACATGATCAATAGTGGTGATATGGATCAGAATCCATCACTTTCACAATTGCATCTGACTCCTGGTTTCCCTCAGCTCATTATAGAAATGATTCTGGAATTAATTACTGAAATGTCTCTCACTCAGTGTGGTGGTAACGAGCACAGTGATGCAGAAGATGAATAAAAGAATGTGAAGATGCTTGATGTTGTCATGAACTGTGGGCAGATTTAGATTTCAGATGTGTCTATTTTTTTTTTCTATTTTATAACATTTAATTATATTGTACAATGAAACCTTTATTATATTTATTAATTGTTTATATTTCAAAAGTAATAGCAAGTGGAAACATTTTCAGTTTCAGAAGAGATATTAATGTCTTAAATTACACTCAGAGATCTCAAACTAAAGTCAGAGATATGAACAGTTTTAAAACAGACAAATACAAAAATAAATACTACCCAGATTAAATAAATAAATAAATACCAGTCCCAATATGAACACTATAAATCCAAACATAAATTACCATATAAACAAATTAATGAATAAAAAATTAAATGCAAACTAAGTAAAAACGAACAAATAAATATATAAATAAATGCTATCAGCTTTCACGTTGAACACTATAAATACAAACTAAATAAAATCTAACAAATAAATAAATAATTTTCTAAATAAATTCTATAAATAAATGCTATCAAGTCTCAAGTTGAACACTATTAATACAAACAAAAACTAATAAATAACAAATACATAAATAATTTTCTAAATAAATTCTATAAATAAATACCATTGAGTCTTAATAAGAACACTATAAATATAAACTAAATAAAAAATAAATAAATAAATAAAACAAATAAATAAATAAATGCTATCAAGTCTCAAGTTAAACACTAAATACAAACTAAATAAAAACTAATAAATAAATGCTATGAAGTCTCAAGTTAAACATTAAATGCACACTAAATAAAAACTACTAAATAAATTAATCACTTAATGAATTAATGAATTCATATTTTTTAAATAAATTTTATAAATACATACTATAGTATCACACTGAACACTATAAATACAAACTAAATAAAATCTAATAAATAAATAAATAAATAAATAATTTTCTAAATAAATTCTAGAAATAAATGCTATTAAGTCTCAAGTTGCAACACTATTAATACAAACAAAAATACTAATAAATAACAAATAAATAAATAATTTTCTAAATAAATTCTAGAAATATATACTGAGTATCAATATGAACACTATAAATACTAAAATAAAAATAAATAAATAAATGCTATCAAGTCTCAAGTTAAACACTAAATACAAACAAAACAAAAACTAATTAATTAATTAATTAATTAATTAATTAATTAATTAATATTTTTCTAAATAAATTCTAGTAATACTATCAAGTCTCAATCTAAATACTATAAATGCAAACTAAGTAAAAACTAACAAATAAATAAATCAATAAATGAATGCTATTAAGCCTCAAGTTGAACACTATTAATACAAACTAAAATAATAATAATATTTCAAATGAACAATATAAATGCAAACTAAATTAAATTAAAGACTTAAATTAAATTCTAGAAATAAAAACAATTGGGTTTCAGTATGAAAACTATAAACAAACTAAATAAAAACTACTACGTGAATGAATGAATGAATGAACGTTCAAATAAAAAATAAAACAATAATAAACAAATAAGATAAATAAATATTATTAAATCTCAAAACTATCAGTATAAATACAATCTAACTAAGTGAATAAATAAATGTATATAAACCCTAAATAAAAACTCACAAACAAACAAATGAATAATTAAATGAATGAATGCCATACAGGTTCATTTTATGTTCTCTCTGACATTTTATGTTCTCTAACTGAAGCAACATTTTAGCAATCACTTTCCTCTGGGAACTCTCCAAGGAAAAATAACATTTCTCTGCAGCTCATTTCACAGAATTGATCACTGAAACAATAACATAATTCATCAACATGTGCTCAGAAGCTTTGCTAACTCACAGGAAGAAATGAAGTCATAGTTACTTTGGCCGAGAGCCTGATTAACTAGACGCTGTACATTTAGTTTGATTAAAGTCTCTAGAGCGACGTTCGGTTTCTCCGCCGGCAGCCTGTCTGCTCCTTCTAGCTCGAGTGAATATGCGAAGTGAAGGTGGAGAGCAGTAGGTTTCGTCTGTCTGGTGACGTGTGTTCTCTCTCACAGATCTCGAATCGGTCCGGACACAAAGCCAATTATCTGAAAGGCCAAACGAGAGATCTCTAAACCAGCGGGAGAGAGCGAGAGAGACGGAGAAACCGCGAACTAACCAGACGCAGATAAAAGTGTTCATACTGACACAGAATATTGACTCTCTGAATCATTTCTACTTGCAAACAGCTTCAGATGAACACATGTGCTCAGACTGACTCACTGCTATAAAGGTCATTGCTAGATGGTAATCAGATTTATGGGTGAGATTTTGCCATTTGGACTCAAAGACTAATCAAAGTGTGACGTCGTTGATGCGTCAGGAGCCCTGAGGATGTGCGGCTGATCTAGCGTAAACATCATTACAGCTTCATTCATAATACAGACCATTTTGAAACAGATACACAAGTACAGAATATGCTGCGTTAGAATACTAACACGCTATGATAATACTACTTTTAACTGAAATAAAGCTGAAGTAATATTAAACAAAATAAATTATAGATGAAAACCTAAACTGAAAACTTATAACTGAAATAAGCATAATAAATCTAAAACCAAAATAAATGTAAGCTATATACAATATTTTACAGAAATAAAAACTAATAATAATTAAAAAGTCGACTTTTAAACGAAAAGAAAATTAAAATCTAATTCGAAATATGAATAAATATCGTAATATATAATGAAACTGTAATAGTAAATAATCTTTTTAAACTTTGGGTCGGTAAGACTTTTTATTTATTTATTTTTTAAAATATTTTTATAATTTAAATAAAATTTAGAATTAAGTTTAAAATGAAAATTAATGTAATAAAAATTATTTAATAAAAAATTATTAAACATATTTTAATTTTTATTCATCATTATATATATATATAATTTTTTTTAAGTTTTTATGCTTACCAAGGCTAATTTATTTGATAAAAAAATTCCATTAAAACAGTGATACTGAGAAATTTAATTATAATTTACAAACTGTTTTACTATATTTTAAAATGTACATTAGTCCTGTGATGGAAAATCCTTATTAAAACTAAAAAAGCTAATTCAAAATATTAATAACACTGTCACACAAGCTCATTATTTTGCATGTTTAATTCAATATGTGGCGTCCAGTTATCATGTCTTTTTATTTTATTTTTATTTTATTTAATTAAAATTTTTTTCATTAAAAATATTTTTATTTTTATTAATCATTATGTATATTTTTAATAAAGTCTCTCCAGCAGAATCAATGACTCTAGAACACTTATACAAATTATACAAATGCAAAATAATTTTCTATCTAAGTTTTTAATATATATTTTTTATGTCTGTTATGGTCACCAAGGCTAAGGTTATTTGCTAAAAAACCTGTAAAAACAGTGAACAAAACTATTTTAATATATTTTAAAATGTATCCCTGTTATGGAAAATCTTTATTAAAAATAACAAAGCTAATTCAAAGTATTAATATTATAAATATTATTAGTATTCTAAACATTATATTATTATATATAACTATATATAAATTAATATCTACTATTATATTGTAATAATATATTAATAATACAACTGTTAATAATAAAATATTATAATAGTGTAACAAAACTAT
>JAHKKF010537749.1:0-32662 GCA_019740295.1 Labeo calbasu
AAAAAAAAAGAAAGAAACAGGAAGTGTATCGGGACCAGTATGTTTACATCTAGCGAAATGGTCTATAGTGGGCCCGGCATTTGTACATTTTATAAGTCTAGCTTCCGGTCTCATTGCGTTCAGCTATTTTCAGCTGTTCAAAACTCATTTTGCTGCTGGATATTGCAAACTGGTGTGTCTTACCATATTATTTTAATGTATTATCTTAATTATGAGTACACTGGTTTGTAGTGCAAAGTGTTTTACTGGTTACTGCACTTTGCTATACTTCTGGTCATTTCCCTAGATGGCCTAGAGGGTTTGCACTTATAGGTCAGGGTTTGATCAGTTACCTGGATGCACGGCCATATTGGCAATACTCGAATGTAAACAACAGCATGGATTGCACGGTTAATGTACTACTTAATACATTGTTCTGCCAGTTTATGCTGAGTAAACCACGGAAAAAATGTTTGGTAGCTGCTAAATCATATAGAGAAGGAAAGGGCACAATATTTTGACAAACTAAAGTTAATAGGTGCTATAGATACGTACCAGCAGTATTAATTAAGAGATTAGCCTAATATTTCACCTACCTGGCCAGAAATGATAAGAACAAACACAAATGTTGTCAAGATTCTTGCCCTGGAAATCCTGCTTCAGTTTGACCAACCACAAACGCCCTTTTGTTCCTCAGACAGTTTTTTGCACTTTTCTCCTTTGTTATAACTTTTGACAGTCTATAGTATTACAAATGTTTTTCCCGGTCCAACCGGTTAGTACAGCCCAAAACATGACAATAATTGACCAATAATTGATTATTTTCAGCAGCAATAATCAGCGAAATATGCAAGTTTCATTCAGTTCAGTGGCATTGTTTCTGCCAACATGGTCGACTGATGACGTGTTGTGAAAACACTCTATAACGGATAATGAACCGGAAGTCTCACCCTAAATAAAAGCTGGATAACGGCGATCAAAGCCACTAGAAGGCAAGCCTGCAACCTTGCTAACAGAAAAGGGGCCAGAGACTGTTTTTTTTTTAGTATTTTTGAATGGATGTCAATGGAGGAGAGGGTTCACTACGCTGAAAGAACAGCTTTTTAGAAGAAACAGCTCATCATTTAATGAATCGACAGCCTATCGGCTAATATACAACATGTTTTATACTAAACAATACTTCTGAATTAAACTATTTTTAAAGTTTACATGAAAAAAAATGCAGATTTATAAGGGAAGTCACTGACATTTTGTGACAGGTGGGATTCAGTTTACGGCACTGCTTATTCACTCCTGTGGTACCCGTAAACGGTGACTGAGTGTCGCACAACTCTGACTGACATTCAAAATAAAGCAAAATAAAAATGAATAATAAAATAAACAACCTTACCTAAAACTATAACACTATCAAATCTGCAAGCAATGGTGTTTCTGGAAATGTGGTCTAGTTTTTACGAATAATGGTGTCTCACAACGTCTGTTCATTTCATTACACTTGCTCATTGTCGTTTGTTGCATACCAGCAGAGAGCAATGGAAATCTTTCACTGGGCAACATAGTCTGCTGAGGGCAACATGCAGGCTTCTAGATGTTCAGATGTCAGTTCACGCAAGGTGGAAGCGATGCATGAAGAAGGGTAAGAATAGCATGCTATAATGATTTCTGTAAGAACATATACAGAAAAAAAAAAACCTTAAATACTTTTAACTTTTAAGTGTACTTCTGCATATTTGGGCCTTTCGAAACACGTAAGTTTGTTTAAAGTTTGTAGTTTGTTTAAAAGGTTTAACTTGAGAGCTACTTCCTCTTAAGAAAACTATATTTGCTTGTTTTGTTCTCATTTAAAGTAATATGTGCTATTTGTAGCCACATCACGGAAACAATCTCGGGGATGCAGTTCCGTAATTATGAAATGTTCACTCCTTGAACTGTGATGAACTGTTAAAGAACAAGCAATTAGCATTGTTGTTCAGCGGACTGTCTTTTGTTTTAAACAGGTTTTCTTTCATTGCCTGTGGAACGTGACAGATCTCAAGAACGAGATAAATACATGGGTGTGAGGAAAAAATATCACAGTATGCCATATTTTCTCAGATGAGTTACTGAGTAAATTGGAAAAATTGTTTAATTCAGATTAAAATATAAGTTTAACTTCCAGATCAGATCTAAATTTATAAATGAGATTACTTTAGGTGCACACAAGTCTTTGTCATTACAAAGCCCCTCAATTAGGCTAAGCGAAGGAGGTCAGATAGGGGCAGCTGATAAGTTAGAATTTTCATAAACGCTTAGAATGTTATTTCCACATTTGGAATGTAGTCAAAAAATGTCTAAGCTGTGCTTTTACAGTAAAAAAAAAAAAAGGTTATATAAACACATTTCTATTTGCCAAAAAACTAAAAATGCCATTTTTTGTTATTGTGAGATTCTCCAACATACTTAGACCAAAAAGTTAAAGTTAAGAATAAATGTTGTAATAAGTATAAATATTATTACATAAATACCCTTAGGCTAAATATTGTGCATGTTTACTTATGCCTCCATGGTTACAGTAGTAGTTAGTCAGCTTGTTGGTCTGTGTGTGTGTAGATGTGTATATGCAAGCGTGTGTGTATGCGAGTACTGAAACACACTAAGTAAATCCTCAGCTTCTTTTTTCAAAGCTGTGGGACCAACAAAACATAAGTTTGCGCAGGCATGACAACACAGGAAAAGAGCCTTCTATGACAACAAGACAAACAAATGAATGTTTTTGTAAGCCTACTGAATTCCCAGTCTGATGTAAGAAAACAGCAGGGTCATCTGCATTTGATATCAGAGAGAAAACTATAACCAAGAAAATTAAATGGCCATCTTTGGGCAATAACAAGAACTTTGAGCCTTGGTAAAAAATTGCAGTGCACGTTCTATAAAACTCAATCCATGTGTCAGTTGCTTACAAAGCCTCCGCACAAATGCAACTTGCATTTTAAATTCTCTATGATCCATGACTAACAAGTACAATTTGTGTCCATTTGACCTAAAGTTACTTTGGCATAAAAAATCTCTCCCCAAACCAAATCATTTGCAGGATTTTGTGAACCATATGATTCTACATCTTCATTTGTGCCAGAATAATCCAAGAAGTTGTTCGGACACCTATGGTTCAAAACGGATTGATTTATCAGTTTGTTTTGCTTTCCTAACAACACATGACGAATATATATTTTTAAATGGTACAGTTTATTATTTGTGCATTGATTTTGTGTGTGTGTGTGTGTCTTAGGCGCTTGAACTGAAGAGGAAGCTTTGATGTACGTCAGTACTATTAATCCAGCCAGGCAAGTCTTAAGTCAGACTTTCAGCGGGTCGCACAGGCAAAGGGCTCAGTTAATTTTCTTGCCGGCAGTCCAATAATGACCCAAAGGTGACTCTACTGTGCTTCAAAGGAAGTAACTTTCAGGTATATTATTATAGTTATTAAACTATACATGACCTGGGACTGATGGAGAAAAATTGAGAAAGATGAGGAGAGTTAGCAAGAGAGGAAAAGTGAAGTTTGAGAAAGTAAATATGAATGAATAGGGAGTTGTAAAGGATGAAATATCAGTTGGAAATAACATTAAAAAATGTAATTTAAAAGTCACAAAAGCTGTAGCAGAATTTTTAACATCCTCTCAGAAACTCTTCAGAGCAAAGAAGAGATCCCGGTGGTCCTTTATCACATACGAAAATACAGTCTCTCTAAAAATGTCTGTTTATAGGCACCAATCCAGCATTCAGTCATATAAACTATGAATATTAGGCACTATACCTACATTGCAGATTAACGGAAGTACTATAAACTTTTGCCATCCTCTATTCTTCTACTAAAGACTCTTTATTTAAGAGATTTCTTTAATTTTACTGAAGTAACACTTGTAAAACGGACAGTTCTGTCATTGTTATTTAGCTGTGAAACACAAAAAGAAAAACCAGCCAACAATAGTTTATAACGAACGTCAATATTCAAAACAAAACTCATATCATAAAAATAGTAAACTCTTCTAAAAAAACGAAAATCCATTTGATAGTTTATGTTAGACAAGCATGCTGCAAGTTATTCATTGAAAATCTTCCACTCGGGTGCAGATCTTAAGTCTTATTTTCTTTTATGGTGTTTTTGCTGTAGGAGTTTTGAGCTGCTGTTGTATTCCATGTCAAAAAAGAAATAACCATATACGGGTTTGGAACATTAATAATAACAATTTTCATTTTTAAGTAAACTGTTACTTGAATGATCTACAGGCTGTTATTTCATCCCTGATAATGTAAAAACCTTGTGTTTTTACTAAAACTTATTCTGATTTGTTAAATAAACCTGCAGTCAAAAAGACATTGCAATTTGTTGATTACAACTGACAGAGCTTTATTTCCTTCTGAGGGTATTTATTTTATTAAATGAGAATTATCCAACAGGAGAAGCTGCTACATTGCTTCCAGAGTGAGTGGTGAACACGCAAGCGGTGGTAACTTGAACTGCTGGGTGAGTAATAACAGGTCAAAATGTTCAGAGACTGAGCCAGATGTCTGAAATTGAAAAATTATCGCAATATCAGCATAGCGATCTGGGAACACAGCACAGGCACGTTTTACATTTTATAGGTATTTTTTTTTCCCCACCCATCATCCCTTGTTGGCAATCAGAAGTTACTGCAGCACATGGGCAGAGAAACTCAAAAGTCTCGTATCTCTCTTCCACAGCTTACCGGATATCCAGAATGGTAGGAGAACATGAACTTTGGCCAAACAATACAGGAGCTTAGAGAAGATGGTTCTGCATGTTTGTGATGTACAAGGGAGCTTATTAACATGCAAACAGATGAGTTTTTAACTTTTGGAAGGTTGTTAATTCAAAATATTGTGCAGTACTTGTATCAGTATATTAGATTTGGCTTACAGCCAGCCATCTTGACCCCTTTGAGGGGTCATGTCAGGTCAGACTTTCCCCACCATTTCTTGTCCACTGACTGAATTAGCAGGATTAAAAGACCAGTTCTATTTATTCTTTTATCCTCGGGGAGCCTTCCTATATCCTGACCCGATGAGGAAATGTTCTTTCGTGTCTGATGAGATGAATGTGTGAATGTGCTGTGGGTGTTCTTATGCAATGCAATTTGCTATCGTCGGTTTTTGAAGCAAATTGTTTGATTGCTTTTTCTTGTCTGCATGCTGATTCAGTGCGCAATGTGGTGAAACTAATGATGTTTTTAACCTAACTAAATTATCACGGCGTGCGAACTGTTGAGGTCTGTAGCTGCCTCACAGTGAGACAATTAAAATGAGTATTCATGCTGCGTTATGTTTGTGTTATAAGAAAATTCCGCCATACCTAGGAATCTGTATGCACTGGAACTGGAAAATCAACTATGGCCACAACTTTTGCACTGACAGGGTGTGAAAAACTGCATATTTATGAGAAACAAATCTGTAATTAGGGTGTTTTGACTTTAAACCATTGCTTCTGGCCAAAACACCAGTCTATGATTTATAATAATGCTTCATACAGTGAAAAGGCCTTTCCCCTGTTGTGCTCCCACATCAAAATCCATCAAACATATTTGTTTAGAACTGTTCTGGTGCTTAATCTGGATTGATAAATTAGTTTCTTACAAACACACAGCTTCACAAGATGTTAATTTATGGACTGAGCCGTGTGGATTAATTGTGGATTATTGTGAGGGTGAGTAATTTTAAACAAATTTTCATTTTCAGCAAACTATAGCTCCAACTATTGTGTAAATTATTATTGATTTATAAAAATCAAATTATTATAAGAAAACAAATTATTATAAGATTATAAAAATGAATATGTAAGTTATGCAATATTATATAGTTATATAATAAATTATGGGGTAAAAATCCATTTTATTTTGCCATGGAGTGTTTATTCTGTAATTTATTTGATAGAGTAAAAGTTAAACGTGTGTACTGTATGTACTGACAACCTAAAGAAACCATTTACTGTCCTTGATTCTGAGACTGGAAACAGGTCTTACAAAATAGATGCCAATGTAATACACTTTAAGCACTGGACAAACCTTAAAGTGCTGGAGGACACAACCACGATAATGAGTCAATTACAGAACAGAGACATCAAGTGGATTTCTGTCAGGCTGTGATTATATGTTTCTCACCCATGTCTTAATGTATTGTCCTTATTGAACAGAACAAAAACACAAAGAAGGATGCTGAAAGAAAGCACATATACAAAATGTAATAAATATACATTGTAAAAATGTTGCTAAATTGCATTAAACGGTATATATATATATATATATATGAACTTAACGATTTAACTGTAGACAATAACAGATGATTTACCATGTTAATCAGTGATGTACTGTTGATGGGTCTGGAAAAGAAGTAATATATTTACCTGTGTCTGTATCTTGGATCTAAATGCCTTGAATGTTACCATTTTGACAAATATAAATGAGTTCACTGCCTACGAGATGCATATCTGCTAGCTATGTTATTTGTTCATTTGAAATGAGCTTGTTCAGGCAGTGGAAATTCTTCAACAAAGTTAAGAGGACATCTGAATAACTGAAAAACTGGAACTTTTGTGTGGGCACAAAGTTAACATGTCAGATCTTGTCTTTTCTTTAGATATATTTGATATGGTTCACAGACAACAATGAGCAGGCTTTGAATGTGTTCCATCACATAAATATATATATGCATTTAAAGAGAAATCCGTACAGGTTTGAAATGACATGAGTTTAAGTAAATGACCAAATTTTTAGTTTTGTGTGACCTATCTGTTCAAGGGTTTTGAATATCTGCTCACTTTCTTTTTGAAGAGCAACTAATGGCTAACAGTCTATTAAAACACCTTGGCACACTGCACTGCCTCTTTTTCTAAAATGATTCTGTCAAACATTTCCCTTAACTTAGATTAAGGACTTGATATTGTACCATGAATTCAATGGCATTGATATATTTTAAGTGTGGTCAAAACTGGCCAGAGTGTGGCTGAATATAGGGACATTATAGATTCAGACACTAAGTAGAGAATATTGTAAGTAGTGCCAAGGTTTGGTGCCAAGTAGCTTTCTTCCGCTTATTCATGGTGAAATTATTTTTATTTCTTCAAAGAGTTCACGTTAGTCAAACGTCGTCTTTGTCATATTGATTAGTGCAGTCCTGTGCATAATGCCTCATTAGTTTGAGTGGCCTTTGAACTGCTGGGACTAGAAGACTTTATAGTCTATTGTTGCACGGGTGACCTGATCATTTTTGGGTATGTGAGCCAAGTTACAAATCTTATTAGACTTTTTATTAGAAATCTGGCAGGCAAGATGAGAAAAGGCATAGAAATAAGTATGAAATATCAAGCAATATTCCATCAAGAGTTCCATAATGTGAGCATGTGGAAATTAAAATAATGGTGTAGCCTATTTTATTAGCTATAATCAAAATTTACTAAGGATTTATTTGTTTCGTTACTGTCTGCTTTTGCTTTTAGGGCTTGGGATGTCAAATATTTAATATGGCAAATGAAATGACTCTTTAGAGTTATATTCTTCAATGCATATTAACCTTAGATAATAGGTATTGAAGTATGACCACAGAGTTCATTCAATCTTCCTGTTATATAACAGCACAATAGAATTCTTTCTAACATAAATTCTCAAATTACATACCACAAAGCACCTTTAAATAGTATGGAAATAAAGCCTATACATACCTTAACAACAAAGTACACTGCAGTTGAATGAGCAATTTATAATTTATAAAATTATGGAATTGCATAGCAGAACATTGGAGTATATAAGAAGCTCAGTATCAGTGTGACTCAGTCGCCACCTTATGGACTGTTTCATGCTGCAATCTTTGTACAGCTCATCAAATGACTTTAGTCAGCCATTCAGTTCTAAAGGCTTAAAAAAATGAATAGGCATAATCCTTACGTAAAAGCTTTTGATTTCCCTGACAATGAGCTTTCCTACAAATACTCCTGGCATAGAATTCAACCTCTCGCCAAGATGTAGGTGTGACATACAGACAGTCAGGAATTAAACAGGCCTATATTTGTTTTAGATTTAAAATGTAATTTTGATTTTAAAACTTGTACTTGGATTGTTTCTTTGTTTAATTAATATTTATAATATTTGTGTATTTAAAAAAAAAGTGTATATCAGCTCCTTTCTTACCTTTAAAAGATCATGCTGAAACGTTAAATGCCCCACCTGCCATTTGGCGAACACATCTACAATGATGTACATTTTGTCATCAGAAATGAAGATAGAACATTAAGACATCACAAACACACCCTTAATCTGAAAATGGCTGTGCAATAATAGATACACCTAACATGATTCATGTCAAAAGATTTTGTGTATTTACTGAGTTCACTAGGTCTCTGAGCATTCTTATACAGATTACTAATTCCCGAATATTATGAAGTAACATATATTAATTAAACGTATGAAGAGTTCAGATGCAAAAGCCTCTAAATCCATCTGACGTATTTCTTTAAAATTAGCATTTCTTTCTGTCTACTTTGTATAGGTTTCTATGTAAGTACTTGTACTTCTGACTGGGCTGAGGCTGGAATTTAGCAAGTTTGAAGTAAAAGTATTTGATGGACATACACTATGTTTCAGGAGCATTCACTCAGTATCATTATCTAATTTTTGACCGAGATGGCTTTTAGCTGGTTTTGCATTTGAACTTTTCATATGTAAACAACGTCTGTGTAAACCAGTTATGAGTGAAAAAAATTAAGGGAAGTTTTGTATGTGTGAGGTGCTGTCTTTTGTTTGACTTCTCATTTTCTGATGATTCATTCGCTGGAAATGTCATGGATCATTGCAAAATTAGACTTCTGCATTTGGGGTTTTATATATAGTCCACCAATACTAAAAAAAGTATTTCTGATAATTAGACACTAGGAAATCATAAGAAGAACAGAAAAAGATATTTCAAAGAAACCAAACAGTTAACTATAGAAGTCAATGGCTACCGTAAACTGTTTGGTTATCAGCATTCTTGAAGAGATCTTTTGTGTTCAACAAAAGAAAGAAACTCAAACAAGTTTGGAACAAGTTAAGGGTGAGTAAATAATGAGATAATTTTCATTTTGGGGTTAACTGTCCCTTTAAGTATCGATATCAGCTTGTATATTTGACAAAACATATACAGCAAAAACCATTTTGTTACTGATTCACATATATCACCAACGGCTTTTGTTTAATATTATAAAAGTCAAGGGCGCCAAAAGACAAATTTTGTACTAGATGAACAGCACTGCGTCTCAACAATTCACTTCTTTAAAACTCTCACAACTCGAAGGTCATATCATATTTTGCAACCATCGCATTCTGACTTATCTCTAATCATCATGACAAACCGTCATGTTGTTTCCACGACTTAGACAGAAACTGTTAATACTGTAGAAGTCATCGGTAGGTTAAATCATATTGAGACATTTACACGCCCACCACTTTGACTGCAGTTGCGAATTTCGTAATGAGATGTGACGTATTAGTGTTTCAGTTGAGTATTTAACTCTTCTAAAGCAGGGCAGCAGATCACACACACACTCGGCATGATGTGGATCGCGCTTCTCCCGCTGGGACTCGCTGTTCTGTTGTTACTCTACGCGAGACGTACGAGGTGAGTCCGGACTAGTCCGACCAGCTCCTGAGTCTTACAGACGACACTTAATCTTTGCAAATACACTTAAACATTAACGAATTAAACATGTCGTTTCTTGCAGACGAAGAAATGAGCCTCCTCTCGATAAAGGATTGATTCCTTGGCTTGGTCACGCACTTGAGTTTGGAAAAGATGCTGCTAAATTCCTGACACGAATGAAACAGAAGCATGGCGACATTTTCACTGTGAGTTCGTGTTAGGTCACCTTTTAGTTGAGTTAAATAACACTAGCATTAAATCAGAAGCCTGTCATACTGTGCAGTTTGTTCTGTTAATGGGTAGCTGAGAAATATAGCTATTTTAAGTGAAATTTCATGTGACCCTGGACCACAAAACCAGTCATAAGGGTAAACATTTTTAAATAGAGATTTATACATCACCTGAAAGATGAATAAATAAGCTTCCCACTGAGGTATGGTTTGTTAGAATAGGACAATATTTAAAAAAAAATCTAAATATTGAGAAAAATCGCCCTTAATATTGTCCAAATGAAGTTCTTAGCAATGCATATTACTAATCAAAAATTATGTTTTGATGTATTTACGGTAAGAAATTTACAAAATATCTTAATGGAACATGATCTTTACTTAATATCCTAATGATTTTTGGCATAACAGAAAAATCGATAATGTGCACCCATTCAATATATTTTTGTCTATTGCTACAAATATACCCGTGCTACTTATGACTGGTTTCATGGTCCAGGGTCACATATACGTATGTGTGTTTTATACATGTGCATACTGTGTGTTATTATTGATAGTGTAATTTTTTATTATGAATGATGAATGCAACGATGGATTATGCTTTATAAGGCCCTGTGGAGGGCCTTTCTTGTTGCTGCAGTTGCACAGTTGTTATTTTGACTATTTGTTCATATACTCTCAGAAAAACAGGTACAAAAGCTGTCTCTGGGGCTGTACCTCTTCTTTGTACCTTAAAAGTCCTGAATGGTACCTTAAAAGGTACATATTAGTACCTAAAACGTACATATTAGTATTTAAAAGGCACAAAAGTGCACCTTTTGTAAAGTGACAGCTTTTGTACCTTTTTTTCTGAGAGTGTACTTGCAACTAAGATTCACAGCTACAGCTTCTTATTATCCTAACCGTACATTTTACTGATGCAATGTGGCTGATTGTGAAATTTTGAAAATATAGGTCTACAAAAAAATGAATTGCAAGCCGTTCAAACTTGAACAATTTTGCAAATATAAACTAGTAATTGTCACATTTACCAGAATGTACATGCTGTGTATTTTACACATTTTAATAATGACGACTATGTATGCAACAATGTAGCTGAAGCTGCAATTATGCAATCTGGGTTTTGGGCCGCAGACAATCCGAAGTCCTGCAGAAATTACCCTGGGTTGCGTTTCTTAAACGCATCATGAGCTAAGTTGATCGTAGAGACCATTGGAGGTTTAAATGCTTTTGGGAAATGCAGCCCAGGCCCATAACTTACTCTTAGATGCCTATTTTCTTAATAAATGTTTATCTAGATATTGCAACTGTATAAGATAGTTTCTAAGATGACAATCTTATCACTCATGACATTTCCTGTGCCAACTTCCTTTCACTTTTATTATCACTAACCTCACTCATCTGATGTGAACCAGGTGCGTGCAGCTGGACAATACATCACTGTTCTGCTTGACTCAAACAGCTATGATGCCGTCCTGTCCGACGTGGTCTTGCTTGACCAGACTGGTTATGCTCAGATCCTAATGAAGAGAATTTTCAACCTGGATCTGCCAAACCACAACCCTGAATCTGAGAAGAAAAGGGCAGAAATGTAGGTTTCTGATATCATAAGAATTTGCTTTTAAGATGATTTCAGATTCTGAATAGATCTTTTTTTAACATCAAAGCTGAAATATTAATTAATCTGAACCATTTATACGTGTTCGTGTGTGTTTGACTAGGCATTTTCAGGGGAGAGCTTTGACCCAACTCTGCAGCTCAATGCAGAGCAACCTCCAACACCTTGTGACCCCTTCAGAAATGGGCGTGAAAGCATCTGAGTGGAAAAAAGACGGACTCTTCAATTTTTGCTACAGCTTGCTCTTTAAGTACGCCAATCTCTAAACTCAACATGCTAGAAACCTTCTGAAAGCTGCAAGACCTGTTTCTCACCACAAACGAACCGTTGATGGGAAATTATTAGCATGTTACAGAGTCAACCACAGCTGCAAGCACGCTTCGCAGAAAGCATGTTGAAAATGCATTACAAACTGCAATTTGATTATTACGTTCATATAAATCCTGATAGCCATTTCCTATTTTATGCCCATTATTGGAGCAAGTACTTTAGCCATGTAGAGCAATAGCTGTTATGCAACAGACACACTGCTATTGTAAAGCAGATTCACTTATGCACTACTTGAGTTATGTAGGCTTAATACTTTATTTGGCATTCATTCTGTACCCATCAACAAGCAGAGACTGTCACACCCAAAAGATGGCACAGTAATAATCACTTGCTATTGTACAGATAAGACCTGTTGTCATGCCTCCACAAGGTGCAGCTTGGTTATCTCATGTATGCCTTCAGGTCATGCAGTAAAACGTATTTTGTGACGATGGTAAAAAATTAAAGGCTTGAATGTTATACTACATATTTCAACAGTCTGGAAAAACCTGATTTCGTTGAAAACGATTAAGGATGACGTAGTTATTTCTTTTAATGGTGTATATCCTCATAGCTTTAACTTTCCATCCTTTTTTTTTCTCTGCAGGACTGGCTATCTCACTGTGTTTGGAGCAGAGAAGACCAACAGTGCAGCGCTAGCAGAAGTTTACGAGGAGTTTCGCCGGTTTGACAAGCTTTTGCCTAAACTGGCTCGAACTACTGTAAACAAAGGTCATTTGAGTCCATTTGAGTTTCATTTATTTTTATTTCTTTTTAAGTTAATTTTCATTAGACGTGATTTATATAGCTAACCTTTGTTTTTTATGCATACTTTCATTAGAGGAGAAGCAAATTGCAAGTTCAGCACGAGAAAAGCTGTGGAACTGGCTGACTCCATCACGTTTAGATAGAACGACAGAACACCAGTCATGGTTGGGGAACTATGTGCAGCAGCTGCAGGATGAAGGAGTTGATGCTGAGACTCAGAGGAGAGCCATGTTGCTACAGCTATGGGTTACACAAGTGAGTTTCACCCCGTCTGTCACTTAATTGTGTTTCACAACACATACTGGCAAAAAAAAAAAACAAAAAAAAGGAATGCATTGCGAAAAAATGTTTCTAGAAGACATGCTGTCTGCTGTCACCAAGTCTGCATTTTGATCAAAAACACACACACACACAAAAAGTGAAATATTACAATGTTAAAAAATTTGTAATCTGCTTTAACATATTTAAAAGTAATTTTCAGTAGCCATTACTCCAGTCTTCAGTGTCACGTGATCATTAAAAAAATCATTCCAATTATGTTGATTTGGTGCTCTAGAAATATTTAAAAAATTTTATTATCAATTTAATGCATTTTTGTAGAATAAATGTATTATTCTCTTTCAAAAAACAATAAGATACAGCAAAGTACAGCAAAAACAGTAAAATGTTGAACTATTTTACTATTTAAAATAACTGCTTTTTATTTGAATATGTTTTAAAATGTAATTTATTCCTGTCATCAAAGCTTAATTTTTCAGCATCATTACTCCAGTCTTCAGTGTCACATGATCTTTCAGAAATTATTCCAATATACTGATTTGCTGCTCAAAAAACATTTATTATAGAGTAGAATTTTTCAGGTTTCTTTGATGATTAGAAAGTTCAGAAGAACAGCATTTATCTGAAATAGAAATCTTTTGTAACATTATAAATGTCTTTATCATCACTTTGATCAATTTAAGACATCCTTGCTAAATAAAAGTATTCATTTCTATAATTTCTTTCACACACACACACACACACACACACACAAAATATACTGGTATAATATAAAATGTTACAAAAGCGTTAAAAAAGCTATTTTTTAGATAAATGCTGATCTTTGGATCTTTCTATTCATCAAAGAATCCTGAAAAAAGTACTCAGCTGTTTTAAAAATTGATAATAATAATAATAAATGTTTCTTGAACAGCAAATCAGCATATTACAATGATTTCTAAAGGATCATGTGACACTAAAGACTGGAGTAATGCTGCAAAAAATTTGCTTTGATCACAGGAATAAATTACACTTTAAAATATATTCAAAAAGAAAGCAGTTATTTTAAATACGAAAAATATTTCACAATATTACTCTGGTGAGCAGAACATTAAAAATCTTACCGTTCAAAAACTTATGATAGTGTAGATACTTCATGGTGCTTTTTTGTCCATTTTGGAGCTTGGCAGTATAAATGACTATTTATTTTTATTGTATGCAAGATCTCCTTTTGTATTACACTGTGGAAACTGAAAAAAATATAGGTGTTGGAACAATATGAACTCTTGGGCAAAGTAGTAGTTCATCATCATGAACATTAGGGTAAACTATTTGTTTAAAAATTCCTTTTGTCTGATAGCATGCTTAATCACTCAAAACTACATAGTACTGACACAGTTAGACCTCAAGGTTGCCATAGGGATAGGCTGTTTTGCAGTCATGATCTTACTGTAAACAAAAGAGCCAGTCATCTCTGGAATGTGCGAGTGTGTGATTTCATTCGAGTTTCGCTGAACATGAGCACAGAACCTGACAGGCTGCCCAAAGCACACCTGAGATGCCGTAGCCTGAGGCCAAACAACACCTACTGAAGGCAACGCAGGTGTTGATGCGTCCATAGTACATACAATACAGTTGACAGAGTTATTACATTCATATTAGAGACTGTTGAATTAAGTTTGTTGACACAATCACATATAAAATATACAAATAAACACAAGGCACACTTAAAGGATTAGTTCACGCAACAATGACAATTGCCATCATTTACTCACCCTCATGTTGTTCCAAGCCTGTAAAACTTTCTATGGAGCACAAAATGCAGTTTTCATGAGGCACAATGTTCACAGTGTTCATTCCATACACTGAAAACATACAGTCTGCTGCCAAGTTCTGAAAGAGACAAAAAGCACGAAACAATTAGTTTAGATGACTACAAAGAATATTCTAAACCTAAAAATCATTTTTTTTTTATTACAGATTTACATTTCCGAAGCCATCATACAGCAGTTCTCTGCTTTAACCACATGAGAGCAGTATAACTATAGACAAACGGCTTCAGTGCATAATTAGTGGTGCTTGCTAATATGACTGTTGCTCATATTTAGGGTTAGGGCTTTGAATAAACCACTAACCACAAGTATAAGCTTCGGCACAGAACTCATCCTTACTTCTCTAAGAAATCAGGCTTTTTTACCATTGAAGAAAGGATGAAGGATAAAGAATACTATAGAGAATTGAGGTGATAAAAATTCACCCAGAACACACTAGCAATCACTTTAAGGGATAGTTCACCCAAAGATGAAATTTCTGTTATTACTCACTCACCCTTGTGTTGTTCCAAACCTGTAAGACCTTCATTCATCTTCACAACACAAATTAAGATATTTTTGATGAAATCCGAGAACTACCACGTTCAAGACCCAGAAAGGTAGTAAGGATGTTGTTAAAATAGTCCATGTGACATTAGTGGTTCAACCTTAATTTTATTAAGCTACGAGAATACGTTTTGTGCGCAAAGAAAACAAAAAAGTTTCATTTTTGGGCAAACTATCCCTTTAAAGGAGAAGTCCACTTCCAAAACAAAGATTCACATATAATGTACTCACCCCCTTGTCAGCTGACTGATTTCTTCAGTCGTAAAGAAATTATATTTTTTGAGGAAAACATTTCAGCATTTTTCTCTATATAATGGACTGATATGGTGCCCCGATTTTGAACTTCCAAAATGCAGTTTAAATGCGGCTTCAAACGATCCCAAATGCGGTTGTAAAATGATCCCAGCCGAGGAAGAAGGGTCTTATCTAGCGTAACGATCGGTTATTTTAATAAAAATAATACAATTTATATACTTTTTAATGCCAAATGCTTGTCTTGTCTTACTCTGCCTGGACTGTTTTTGTTGTGGTTCATGACAGTTAGGGTATGTCGAAAAACTCCCATTTCATGTTCTCCCTCAACTTCAAAATCGTCCTATATCGCTGTTTTACCTTTTTTGTTAGCGATGTAGGATGAATTTGAAAGGATTTTTGAAGTTGAAGGAGAAAACACGATTGGAGTTTTTCGACATACTGTCTTGAGTCAGAATACACAGAGATCAGGCATAGAAAGGCAAGATGAGCGTTTGGGATTAAAAAGTATTTAAATTGTATTTTTTAAAAATAAAAATAACTGATCGTTTCGCTAGATAAGACCCTTTTTCCTCGGCTGGGATCATTTACAACCGCATTTGGGATCGTTTGAAGCCGCATTTAAATTGGAAGTTCAAAATCGGGGCACCATATATGGAGAAAAATGCACAAATGTTTTCCTCAAAAAACATCATTTCTTTACAACTGAAGAAAGAAAGACATGAACATCTTGGATGTATGTGAATCTTTGTTTTGGAAGTGGACTTCTCCTTTAACATCATCCTAGCAATGATACAAACAGCATTTTAGAATGATCTATGATGGATCATGTGACATACTGTATCTCTTTTAAAATTGACATGTGATGCAATTCTACAGATACTCACTTGAGCACAGGGGAATTCCCTCTAACAGAAAGCAATTCTTTAGCTTGGTCATGGTATCAGCAGGTTTATTGACAGACAGATTCACCTAACAGTCTTGTCTGAGAGTCTTAACCCCTCATTGGCCTTATCTGTCAGTGAAGAATTCCTCTGAACCCACAGCAATTGCTGTATGACAGGTTTAACTGCACTGCTCCACACACACTGACACCAGTGTTGATATAAAACCACTTATGAAGAAGCAATACGCTGTAGGTTAGACCCTGCTGTATATTTATATGAAACGTCATAAATCTTGTGACATTTCAATGTGTGTCGGGTCACTCACTTTTGTTTTGCAAACAATTAAATATATGTATTATATATTTAAAGAGTAAAACATTTAATGTAAATAATATATATATAAATAATCTGCACGATATCAGTGCCAGACTTTTTAGTGGCAGGTTTGACGGTAATTTAAGGATTGTTTCTGTCCTCAGGGAAACGCAGGCCCCACTGCATTCTGGGTACTGGGCTACTTACTCACCCACCCTGAAGCTCTAAGGGCTGTGAGAGAGGAAATCCAAGGTGGGAAACACCTTCATGGGGAAGAGAGGAAAAAAAACACTCCAGTGTTTGGTAGGTCACATAAGAGAAATGCTTTATATCATTCTATAATAAATAAGAAAAATCTTATGAATATACACTCTGTGCAATAATCATTTTTTCTACAATTATTCTAGATTTTTTCCTTTTTAATCATTTTCTAGCATTAAACCATGAAAATACTTTTCTACTAATGTATTACTTTTTTTTGTCTCCTATATACATTACCAGTAGATTTTTTAATGTTTTTTTTATTTGAAGAATTCTATTCTGCCCATCAAGCCTACATTTATTTGAGTCAAAATACAGCAAAAGCAGTAATATTGTGAAATATTATTACTATTTAAAATAACTGCTTACTGTTTGAATATATTTAAAAAAGTAATTTATTCCTGTGATCAAATCTAAATTTTCAGCATCATTACTCCAGTCTTCAGTGTCACATTATCCTTCAGAAATCATTCTAATATTCCGATTTGCTGTTCAAGAAACCTTTTTATTATTATTATTATTAATATCATCATCAATATTTAAAACAGTTGAGTAAATTTTTTTTCAGGATTCTTTGATAAATAGAAAGATCTGAAGATCAGCATTTATCTGAAATAATGATCAAAATAAATGATCAAAAGTGATGATAAAGATGTTTATAATGCTACTATTTCAGATAAATGCTGTTCTTCTGAACTTTCTATTCATCAAAGAAACCTGAAAAAAATTCTACTCAGCTGTTTTCAACATAATAATAATAAAGATTTTTTTTGAGCAGCAAATCAGAATATTAGAATGATTTCTGAAGGATCATGTGACTGGAATAGTGATGCTAAATATTCAGCTTTGAAATCACAGGAATAAATTACATTTTAAAATATATTCAAATAAAAAACAATTATTTTAAATAGTAAAAATATTTCAAAATTGTACTGTTTTTGCTGTACTTTAGATTAAATAAATGCAGGCTTGGTGAGCAGAAGAAACATCTTACAGTTCCAAAACTTTTGACTGACACACACACACAAACTGAAGTTAAAACTAATTTCTGAAATCTGTTTTTACAGACAGTGTTCTTAGTGAAACTCTACGTCTAACTGCGGCTGCTCTCATCACTCGAGAAGTGAAGCAAGATAAGAAGATTCGTTTAAGCAATGGCCAAGAATACGAGCTCCGACGGGGCGATCGGCTGTGTGTTTTCCCCTTCATCAGTCCTCAAATGGACCCACAGATCCACCAACAGCCAGAGGTGCACTTTCAGATTCCACTTCCATCCTAAACGCAACCAAGCGGAGAGATGAGATTCACTTGGGGCAGAAATCATTTCATTACTCGAAGAATCTGGGCAGATTTTAGATAAATTTGAAATGTGTATTGATTTTCACTTTGTCAAAAATAGGTGCAATTGAAATAGACTCAAGCACTTACACAGCTTTATATAACAGCCCAAAAATATTCAATAGACTTGCATTAAAGATAGCCACATTGTGAATATCGTAAAGTCTTGGGGATTAGATCTTGGCAAGAACACCCTAGCAACCACATAGCAACACTCTGGCATCGTGACTTTTCCAAGAGCACGTAACAATCAGAAAATGAAAAAAAAAAAAAAAAAAAACAGTTATAAAAATGATAGATGCATTGCTTAGTACATTGCATTACATAAACACACGTCACTTATTGATACAACCCAAACCTACTAAGCTTTAACTTTATTGACATCCACCATTATGATCAAGCTTGGATTACATTCTGCACAGGTCAAAGGGCTAATCTAGTGAGATATCTGGGATTAGCCATTCAAGTGCTGTCATTGGCACAAAGACAAATAGGGGGAAGGGGGCCACAGTTTATATTCACTGCTGCTGCTCATACTATCTGTGAGAAACAGACGCTCGCACCGTACACAGGGCTTTGTAGGCCAAAATGCTGACGGTGCATACCGTAGTGCTGTGTATTGGCACTGTGAACTGAAGATCTGATCCAAGCTTCCATGTCAAGCACACTGATTAATAGTGAATTGATTAACAGCACAGCAAGATGTTGCTCCTGCAAGCAAACGTCGAACGTGTCTCACAAACATATCACAAGAGTGCAGTTCCTTGCTGTAGACAATATTACAAATATCAATATAATGTATTAATTTTCACCCAAAGATACAATAATAAAAATGCTAATTCAGCTTGTTTTCTCGAAATGTTACAGATGTTCCAGTTTGACCGCTTTCTTAATGCAGATGGGACAGAGAAGAAGGACTTCTTTAAGGAAGGGGTGAGGGTAAAGTATCCCTCTGTGCCCTGGGGGACCAAAGACAACCTGTGTCCAGGACGCCATTTTGCAACTAGTGCGATTAAAGAGTGAGTACTGAGTTACTGTTGTTACTTCAGTAGCAATCTATGCAATAGGGAAAATATATCCAGATTGCTTTTATTCAATGAAGTTTATGCTTGTGTCTGTTAGCAACTGTAATGACTTATGAAATCTTTTATTTTCCAATCCCTTTAGGCTTGTGTTCACAATCTTGACTCGATTTGATCTGGAACTGTGTGACAAGAATGCAAAGCTGCCACTGGTAGACACCAGCCGATACGGCTTTGGCATTCTCCAACCAGCAGGCGATCTAGAGATACGCTACAGAATAAGATCTTGACTTAATACGCCAAATCTAATTCAAACTGTACATAACAATTGCCTTTCTACCACAATGTCTTGAATACTTATTGCAATAATAAATTTTGTATTTTTTTAAAACTCTGGTTTGGTCATTTCTGTCTCTACCTGATGTCATTAAGGGCCAAGCACCGTTGGTGCAATTGGATTCTTCTTCTTCTTCTCCAAAATTAATTGCATTTTTGAGGGCCTAAACATGCTCGAAAACTCACGACAAAAGTGGTGAAAATTTACATCTGATATGGGTTTCAGAAGTGGGTGTGGCAAAATGGCTCGATAGCGCCACCTATAAAATTTCAGCAAAATGCACCTCAAGCTATATTTCACATACATGTATAAAATTTGGTAGACATGTAACGCACCAATACCTACAAAAAAGTCCCCTGGTACAAAGTCCGAAACCCAACAGGAAGTCTGTTATTTTAATTTTCGCGGCAAGTTTTGTGTCATTTTAGGCATTCCTCCTAGAGATTTAAACGGATCAACACCAAATTTTGGCAGTCCAATCTAAAGCCCTTTGTGACGTTAAATTGCAAATATCTAGAGTGTCCGTGGCGGCCTAACAAACTTTGATGTTTCACCGTGAAAAACAAAGTTGTTATAATTCAGGCATACAATGTCCAATCTGCACCAGAATTCACATATTTGATAAGAGTCCTGTCCTGAACACATGCCCATGCCCATTTTCAGTTATAGCCATAGTGCCACCTGCTGGCAACAGAAAGTGGCATGTTTTACACTCTAACAAACTCCTCATAGAGATTTAATGACATCAACATTATATTTGGTCAGTCTACTCCAAAGGCCTTTGCGAAATTGCGAAGATCTTGAATTTTCGTTAAAAAGCATGTCAAGGCGGTCTGACAAATTTCGATGTTTCGCCATGGGAATAGAATGTGTTGTAGCTCAGCCATACAATCCCAATCTGCCCCAAACTTCACACGTTCGATAAGGGTCCTACCTTGAACACATCTAAAGGCCATATTCTGTTATAATCATAATGCCACTTGCTGGCAACAGGAAATTACTTGTTTTACACTAACTTGAAACATGAAATGTCCAATCTGCATCAAACTTCATGTTTGGTAAGAGTCCTGACCTGAAAGCATCTAAAGGCCAATATTCAGTAATAATCATAGTGCCACCTGTTGGCAAAATGATACATCATGCTTTGCACTAACTCAAACATACCATGTTCATTCTGCACCAAACTTCATATGTTTGATAAAAGTGCTGGCCTGAACACATGTACATGCCAATATCCAGTTATAGTTATAGCGCCACCAGCTGGCAGCAGGATGTTTGGCACATATAAATGACCGACATATTCCTTCCATATTCCTATATATTTAGCACTTTAAATGCATATAGCTCACCGTTTACTGTTTTCCTAAAGCCACCGGGTGAGCCCAGGTGTGAGGGACCTTTCTTTCAACGCTGCTCGCAGCTTTAATTTGGTTTTAGTATCCTTACTTTTTTGAAGAATTACCACAATCTTTTCTGCTTTTTGTGGTCTGAGACTCCATGGCCTCAAAAACGCCCTAATTCTAACACATGCTTTAATTCCCATGAAATATGCACAATCACACATTCATTTTATTGTATTTTTTCTTCAATATTTTGTTTGTAAGGGTCAAACTGATATGGAACAAAAGTAAAAGTGCTACTAGATAACACATTTTGGAAACATGCATGACTGCTTTGTTATACAACAAAGTTAAAGCTTCGATCTGTCTATAGTGTTTTGACTAGGTCACAGGCACAAAGGTTACCCCAGGGTAAAAGGCACTTCTGATTTTTTTTTTTTGGTCCCAAAACACTACAGAGCAACAAGCACCACATCACTTTCTTAAATACCTGTTTGCTAAGAAATTGATTCATTATGTGCAATAACAAACAAAACAAACAACCAAAAAAAGATTCCAAATGTAATTGAAAAATATACATTTTAAATTTTGCTGATATAGGTTTGTAGTGAGAATCCCTAAAAAGATTACATTTATTCTGAGATCAAAAATAAAATTAAAATAAAATACATAAAATAAATAATAAAGATAAATTCTAAAGTCTTATAAAGTATATGTATGCGGTAACAAGTTATTCCTGGACACTTTTCACTACTGCACCTGTATCTACACTACATCAGCACAATTTAATAGACTGAAAGAACAGATCATGAAGGTTAAAATTTTCTCTCAAAATAATTAGGAGAGATAATCTACTCTGTTTCCTGAAATTCAATATAAGGGCTCTGAGGCTGAAATGTGATGACTGGAGACCAAAGAATGTGAGCATCTCAGTACAGCTGCTGTGCTTCACCATGGTAAAATATTAAATGAAGCTCATATATTCAAGGAGCTGCAGCTATGGCTGAACTGAATCAGAGGATGCTTTGAGCACTGCTCCAAAAAGCGGATGCATTTCCTAACGCATATGAAATAAGGGGCTATTTTCTGTTTTGCCCGCTCTTCAGGCGCCATTTTCACACAGGTTACTCGTAACGACACAGAAGGAGCTGCTCCAAGAGCCTCTTGGTGCTGGGTGGCAAGGGTTAAACGCGCCGTCTCTCTGCCATTGGGCGGTGAGACTACCGAGAGCCAGCCATCTGCAAGGAAAGCAGCTGTCGCCTTCACGCAAGAGACGTTAGACATCAGTGAACGAAAACAGTGTGGATTCACCCCAAGACTTGTTGATCTTTTTCCATAAACAAAAAGCGGAGCGATATGTGTATGTCTAGAGAAGAAGAACGAGCTGCTGTCTACCGGCAGCAGCATTTAAACGTTGACGTTCCTGCGTTTTCTCCTTTTTAAATGCTTAATTTCACACCGCTGTCAGCAATGAGTCTTCACAAATTAAGGTGGGTGTTTTTTGGAGATTTATTAGTCTGCCTAGTTTTTAAACATTTTTACCGTATGCTTAAGTATTATTGATCGTATTGGGAATTTCTGCGAAAACCTAATGGGAAAAGTGTAACATGGTGTGAGGACAAGCTATACGCTTTTTCTAAATATTTTTTTAATTGCACTCACACGCTACACAAGTAACTACAGTTGCATTGAGATTGTAATATTGTTTTGTGGCGTTAACACATCTGAAGATGCATTTTTTTTTCATGCATGATGCAGGATCAATACTGGAGAGGATGCCACTCCTACAGCGTTTAAATTGTATTTCATGTCTTTATAATAGCACTTTGTTTTGAATATGTCCTGTAGCATATTCCCCGCTTTGCGTATTTAGCGTCACTTTTTCCTTCAAGTGTACAAGATGATCAATGAAATCACATCATAAGCGCAGCTGCATTGATACGTTGATGTCAATGATGATGCAATTAATAACATTTTATCCCGTAAAAATACGTGCGATGCTCATAAAATCTATTTTAATTAGCTTCGCAGTGTGTAATATAGGCTAAACCAAAATGTCTATCATGTCATCATGTTTTCCTCCTGTTTTGCATGTTGTTGTTGCTGCAGCTGTACGGTCGGGCTCCAGCCGACGTTACACTTAACTCTTTAGTTACAAGGTATGGACATTCAATATAACCTTTTAGTCTTAAGAATAGTTGATGGAGTCTTTTAATCTGCTGTACAACAACAGGGATATCGGGAGCTCTTAAATGTTGATTAGACAGCCTGTTTCTTTTAGAGCATTACAGGTGGATAGCGTGCGTTCCAGTATATTTGGATTCAAATGTTTTTGTTATCTTTTGGGAGTTTATAGAAACTAACGGGCGTTTAAAAACTGCAGGAAAGCAGCAGGTGATTCAGCACCACGCTAGTGGACAGCGACTTCTCAGGCTTTGGGATTTGTAAGGAATTGAATTATTTGTGATTCATCTAAACGATTCTGGTTCCTTATCGTACTTCAGATTCATTTAGTAGGCTATTATTTAAAAATACAAATGTATTTACTGCCCGTAACAGTCTGTTGTCAAACAGGCCTAATGGGATAGTTTCAGATGCTAACAGGACGAACCTAACAATTTTATTTGAAATGTTAGTTCTTTTTTTCTTATTTTTTAAGTGTGTTTATGACTTGTATTGGGCTACATTTACGCAGAAATGTCGGACTGTATGTTTTGGATTCACTAAAAAAATCCCAGCTGAGATTGCATTGGTTGCGCTACATTAATGAATCACGAATCACTCATTCGTTTAGGGTTCGAACTTTAGTCGTGGTAATAATGATTCGCTGTAAAGAGCTGGCTCATAACAGTAGTTCGAGAATAATATTACACTGGTGGTGCTACATGGTTTTGATTCACTAAAAAGAATCGGCTCTTAAAAACCGAACAACACATTGCACATCACTTTATTTTTAAAACTCAGCCGTTAAAAATATCAAATGCCTTAGAATTATTTTCTTGACAGAGTTTTAATAAAATATGCTCCTGTTGATAAGTGACTGGTTTAAGAATTAATTTGTTTTGCAGGGACAAAACGTAACAGAGCACTTAACAAACATCATAAAACATGCAGCTCATTTCTTGTTTCTCTCTTCCTCTTCAGCAGCTCAAATAAAATGAAACACCTCGGAGAACCACTGGTAACACCGCCTGTCCCATGGCCAAATTCATAGGGTAGTCTGCACAAAATACAAAATGGATAAACCCTCCGCAGGAATGAGTAAAGTTGGCTCTCGCTCCACAGCCTCTCTGCCCCCGGAGCCTGTGGATATAATCCGGAGTATGTCGTGCTACCGGCGTGTCAGACTGAACGTAGGGGGTCTGCCGCACGAGGTCCTGTGGAGAACCCTGGACCGACTGCCGCGCACACGACTGGGCAAGTTGCGAGACTGCAAAACCCACGAATCACTCATGGACATATGCGACGATTACAACCTAGATGACAACGAGTACTTTTTTGACCGGCACCCCGGGGCGTTCACGTCTATACTAAACTTCTACCGCACTGGGAAGTTGCATATGATGGAGGAAATGTGTGCCCTGTCCTTCAGCCAGGAGCTGGACTACTGGGGGGTGGATGAGATCTACCTGGAGTCGTGTTGCCAGGCGCGGTACCACCAAAAGAAAGAACAGATGAACGAGGAGCTCAAACGGGAAGCTGATACTCTGAAAGATCGCGAGGGTGAAGAATTCGATAATACGTGTTGTTCAGAGAAAAGAAAGAAACTGTGGGATCTACTGGAGAAACCAGGCTCTTCTGTAGCAGCCAAGGTACAGCACTATATACACTAACAGCATCTTATCAGACTGATACACAGGCCAAAATTCAGACATAAACACACATTTACAGAAGACCAACTTTCACAATATGCGTTAGTTCAGAGAAAAGACCTGTCAGCTATTATAAATTACACAGCCCTATTGCATACAGCTTTAATCCACTTAGCAAAATAACGAAAGTATTGTCAAATATCAAAAGTTTTTAATAACAATAACAGTATTCAGAATGTATCTAATCTGCAAAGGAGAAGCAAAATGTGTTCAAATATTTAATGTCAAAGAACTTTGCAGAAACAAATGTTTATTTACTTAATTTTTATTTATTTATTTACTTTTTTTTTGGCAAAATCTTTACTTTGCTGTTTGCATGTAGTAAAACACCCACAGATGCGGCGAAAAACATCTGAAATCAGGCATAAATGTCTTCAAAATAATTTATACATGTGAAAAACATGAGAATTGAACTAATCGTTGTAACCTGGCTCAAAAGAAGATAGGAATTCTGCCTTTGTTGCAGTATTTCTGATGAAAGGAGTCATGACATGGATTTTTTAATTATTATTTTAATATTTCTTGAGGTTTACTTATAATGTTAATACTTACAATTACTTATAAAGATTTTCACACAAAAAATACAGAAAAAAATAAATATGTGGAAAATGATCATTTTTTTTAACCCTCTAACCCTGTCTAAGCTGTTTTAAGGGGCGTGTCTTTTAAGGCTTGTCGGTAATCGGCCACTGTTATGATTGTTAATCACTATTGTCAATCACTATTGGATTTGAGTGTTTAGACACCATGATCAAAATAAAACGGTCATTTGCAAACACAGCATTATGAAATAATTTACTTACAGTTTGTGATGCAGCTGCAGTCAGATCTAATATCGCTTCTAGGGCTGTCACTAACAATTATTTTGGTAATCTGTTGATCATTCTGACAATAAATCGAGTAATCGGATAACCATAATTAATTTTTTAGTAGTAATAAACAGACTTAAGTGAACAATAGCCTTTAAAATGACTTAAAATGCATATATAATAGCAACGAGGCAATAATAATCAGTTTTAAAAAAGTATAAAAAGCACGTAATCATACTGTTTTATTGAACGAAACTGTTAAAATACATAATGTATTATAAACAATGCAGCTAATGTATATTATGCATTTAAAACAAACGCCTGCAGAGGGCGCTAACGGCCTGATGATTGTTTTTACATTTTACTGCAAGTACTGCGCAATCTAATCCGTGTGTAATATTGACTCAACAAAATTTAATTTAAATGTCCACTTAGTCTTTAATATTTGGCCATTTCTTTATGATAAAAAAGCTACAGACACTAATTTTTGAATATGTGGGCATCAAAATGTGTAAACTCAGAGTGAGGGTTTAAACTTTTAGTTTGAAATTGCGATAAACAGTTAGCATATTGAGAAAGATAATGTTGTCCTGTGTTTGCGTAGGTTTATCTTACCAATCTGCTGAAATGCTGCATGTTGCACTCCCAGATGAATGTTATAATAAACCCAAACTCGCAGCAATATGCAGAGATGGAGTTTGAGACGCTCCACACATAATGATAACAGTTTGTGTAGCAGTATTTACTGTGAACCAAGCCGCTCTGAGATGCACGTAATGTTATGTAACCTACAAGCATGTAAATAATTAAAGCGCATATATTAAACCTGCATCGCATATATTTATTTAATTGAATAGTAGCTTTTGTGAATTCGTAACAGCTTTATGCTTTATTATGATTTTTAACTAGGTTTAATACGTGGAATGCGCCACTTCCGGTATTTTGCCGACACGACACGAACGTGAACGAACTGTTTTAACCAAACGCGTCAAAGTGAATTCTCTTTCACTCCAAATCTCCTATTGATGACAGATTCAAGCGTGTGGACTGTGTCCGAAAGCAAACGCTCATCTGTATACTGTATCCAGAGTAGACAAGATAGCAGTGAGGACGTTTTAAGCAAAGACACTTGCAGGATGTTTTAATGCCAAAAGATTAAGGCAAATTTGATTTCTCATGTCATGACCCCTTTAAGGGATGGAGGGCAGTGTAATCAGATATCATAAACAATAGCATTTCAGAAGCATTCAACATTGTGTATCAAACATCTTCATCTGCCAAGGAACAAAAAACGCAACCTCCACATAAGCATATATCAACACTCAATTAGCTTAAAAGGGCAATGTAAAAAGTGCAGTTCAAGCCTCTGGACTCTAACCAAATTGCGGCAGTCGTGTAATCAATCACAACAGAGTGGCACTCTCGTGCTTCTCACATAATTCAAAATGTAGTATTACCATGTAAGCGCTCATCGATCACAGGTGCAGGTCTGACGCTTATATGTGTCTGAAATGGTTTCTGTTTGATATCTTTGGTCTCAGATCAATAGGAACAGCATTTTGGTTGAATGGTACTGTTAGAGATGCGGTGCATCTGTAAACTTCTGTTTTCCCTCTCCCGTGGCCGTCTATTTTACTTGCTCTAATTCCATAACTGTGTACCTGTGCTGATATATAGTCACATGGGATTGGGAGGGACAGTTCGGTGTAAGACTGTCCTTCCTGTTACCAGGCAACAGAGAGATGACTCTATCACGTTGAAAGGAAGGACTATAAGTCGCTAAAGGACAAAGTTAGTGTGTTTGAGTGGCTGAAGTGGACCATTGTTTTGGGACACGTGCATATATATATATATATTTGTATACAAATAATATCTGAACGAAGAGTCTGGCTTCTTTTCTGCTTTTTTCTCTTCCATCTCTCCCTTCCTCTATCGTCAGGTTCCTTTACTGCACCTCTGGCTAAATGTCAGGGAAATGTCACATTAATTATCCTCCATGAGACTTTGTGTCCCATTCTGTTTTCAGCCCCTCCTTTCTCACTCGAACGGGCTCTGTCTACATCTGTCTCAAATCAGATTTCGCTGCATGGCCCTACCGCACAATAAGATTATGTCAGACCGCCGTCATATCATTGCAAATTACCGCCCGGTCATATTTCATAGCTAGACTTCACCTTTTTGGCAATCACTAGTCCTGCATTACCATGCCATTTATTGGACACTGGTAGTGTAGAAATTAATAGTGTTTACAAGATAGAAAGCGGCATTTGCTGTAAGTTTTGAAGCCTCGTGGTCAAAGCTGTGATGCTGCGGTCGAGGCATAAATGCTGAGGTAGTAAATGTTGTTTTTAATTAGATTGTACATGCAGTTTATCACATAATAGGCCCTACCTTAATTCAGTGCCATTTATAACCAGTATTGACAAACTACACTATAAATCTAGGTTATGCATTTATAATCTATGCAATTTAAGCACGTCTTAAATTTGAGTATGCATAGACAACATGAAATGTCAAAAAATGTTCTCTAATATTTGAAGTCTTTAAAAATAGGGTTAATATGATGGTAAATAAATTTTATGTATTGAATTTTCAGTTGTTTTCTATATTTACAATTTTTTTCCCATTTTCCCAGATTTTTTTCCTTTAAATTTATAAAATTCTATCCTGAACATTTTAAATGATATGATGGCAGTCTGACATAATCTCATTTTCACTTATTAATTCATAAGGATTTTAACCGAAATCTTAAAAGTTAACTGCTTACGAGTATGAATATTACAGCATATTGCTATAAATGTTGCGCCTGAAGGAGACAGACTGCTGGTATTAGAATACTTTTCCAAATGTAAAGACTGACAAATCATCCAAGATTAATCTCAATTAAAGGCGGTGCTGTGAGTTCAGGCTATAAGCATGAACAGGTCAAGATGGAGTAATTAACAAAAGTTTTTTTCAAAGAATCTCATTTAAATATGATTTAACGTGATGTATATTGAAGACCCATAGCTGTGACCCAGCCCTGTGCCTGAGGATGTGGATATTTCCTGATTCCCAGAGATGTCACAAAACACCAATCTTATTTACTGTCTCTATTTGGTATAAAGGGAAGTAATCACTTACTGGATGTGGTTATTTACAGCCAATGTCCTTTCAGAAGCCCTTGCAGCACTGAGATAATGGCAGTTACCTTCTGGTTTGCAAAGCCTTTGTGATACTTGAGAGTTGATATGAAACTTTTACAGATCTAGATAAAAAAAAAAAATCATGTTATGAGATTATTACCATGAGTTTTTATTTATTAAAAAAAGACTGAAGGTGACCCTGTTTATTGTAAGAAAGACGACCTTTTTTCCTCCTCTACTGCAGTTTTATTACTATTATGTTCAAGGGACATTAATTCTTATGAGAGATACAGATAATAAGCCATCCATTCTATCAATGCAACATTTATGAGGATATCTGACTAGTGCCTGTAAAGGTGTCTAATGTCAGGATGGCTAACCCAAAAATAGAAAACTACGGAAAGACTCTGCTTTTGTAACCAGGGCTGAGATCAATTCCTGTGCAGTTTAGCCAGTTCAGATGATAACAGTGAAATTCATATCTCACTGTATGCACTGATAGGACTGGATGAGGTGAAATGAATTTAAAATTGCTGCTAATATTTCTAAAGCTTGTCCATTAATCCTGTAGTCAAACAATGGCAAATGAGTAATTATGTGTTTAATTTATTAAGCTTCATTGTTAATGTATAAGAGGTTTATTTAATAATAGATCCTGGTATCCAAATCATAACTATAGAAGGTACAACGTCACACGATTTGTACTTTGCTGAAAGTGATAAATGTTCAGACATACAACACATTGTAAATATTACATAACATTACAGTTTCAAATTCAGATTTAACCACAAATAAAGCATCATATGTGCACTGAAAGACTACTTTTGGATTTAAACATTTTAGCTCTGCTCAAACTGATCTTTACTAAATTAAATATGATATGAACCCTCTATAAACAAGCGACACTGCTTCTGTTCACCTTTTTCCTAAATCCGGAAGTGTCGTCCGCCTCATAACGAAAAAATGCTTTACATGTTTATGTTTTAATTTTTTATGTTTAGTTATATTTAAAAAGTTTCAGTTTAATTAATTCGATCTTCTCAGTCGATCTTTTTACTCTGTTTAAACATTTCTATGGAGACCGGAACACGAGAGTATACAAACGGAAGTTATAGAATCCATAATGGGGGCGCTCATCGGTTACTCAAGAAAAAGCAAGTAGTGCTCATACAGCAGTTCTATAAACAAGTTAAGTGTGTAATTTACCTTTTAGTCACAATATTAATAATAATGTATCTGTATTTGCTCCTCCAGCGAAAATAGTACCAAACAAAGCCGAAGCACAGCCGTTGTAAAACAGATCGATATCTATTTCGTTAATGAATCACTCATGAAAACATTTGTCGCCACCTACTGGCGTACTGACGTAAGTTCCATAAAGAGTAATCTGCTCACCTTCATTGTCTTTCCAAACCTGTATTCATTTCTTTCTTCTGTGTAACATAATAATAATAATAATAATAATAATAATAATAATAATAATAATAATAATACATTTATTTATTTACTACCTTTCAAACGTAAAATGCAACTCAAAGTGCTTTACAATAATATGTAAAAAAAAAAAAATATACAACAATACAACACATTCAATAAAACAGACATTTTCAGTGCAAATTAGCCAAAGGCCAACTTTAAACAATAAGTTTTCAACTTCCTTTTAAAAATACTGAGTGTGCTAGCTTCCGTAATATCTAAAGGTAATGTTTTCCATAGTTTTGGAACATAATTTACAAAGACCAATTTTTTTTTACTTCTTGAACTAGGAACCTCTAGTAAACCTGTGTTGGAAGATCTTAAAGTTCTTGATGGAGCATAAAAGAAATATTATGAATCTGTACAGGAACAACATTAGAGTGAATAAATAATGGCAGAATTTATTTTTGGGTGGACTACCCCTATGAGTATTTAAGTTCACATCATTTTTAACATATCAATAAACAAATGTTTAGGTTTTACACAATTTGCAGTATAGTTTGTTTAATTAATTTGTTTGTTATTTAATTTGTTTGTGCAGTATAGCTTGTGTTGGACACATTTTAGAGAAAGTGGTGAAATTTCTGGTCAGCTTTACTGCGTTTAGTTCTGATCAGGAAATCTTAACCTTATCAAAGGCTTAAAAGACAGTAGTTTTAATGATGTTTTAGCTTCTTTTCATAATTATTGCCTGGATGAGAGATTTCTAGCAGGACAGCCCATCCTGGTAATATTGATCCAAGTGTTCTCCTTTTTTAAACAATAAAATACAAAAGAATTAGAAATGATTTTACCCTCAACTTGGTCTTCTCAGTGATATTTTTGATTGGTTTGTATATTTTATCCTATTAAAAGGATGGACAAACATCCAGAATGTGTTGCATTTCGTTAAATTAAAATGTAGTCAATTCCTCTTCCTTTGCCACTTCCAGACAGTGTCATTAATTTTACATTAATATCCATGTTGCACTTCAGTGAGCACACAGTAAGAGTTACTGTAAGAGCAACATGTGCGTAATATGAAATCATTTGGCAAAACAGCCTGTAATTATGCATTGTTATTGTTACCACAATTAATTATTTTGACATGCAGCTTGAACGCTCATGTATTATTATAGGTGTCCTGCAGTTTTTGTGCAGCCCTCGGCAGCTGCTTCGCGAAGCCCATCGTGGTCCACGGGTCTTAACCTGTGGTTTGCTGCGGTTGCGATAGCCTAATTACCTGTGACACAGAAGTTACGATGTGAACTTTTTCTTATGAATCACATACTCATGAATCACAACTGCGTGATATGAATCATCTAATGCTTGGTGAGCTTTGCATCTAAATGCTAGAAGCCATGTGGCTTGTTATTGTGCAATCAGGCCTAATCGCCTTTCTGTCACATCTCATTCACCTTATTTATGAAAGTGGGTCAGTAAAGTGTCCTTCGTTGTTGAACCGGACACTTTTGGGGGAGATATAATGTGCTGTGATCTCATTATGAATAATAGTGCCAATTCAATTTATGCATTGCCGAGCATTGAGAGTAAAAATGTGGTGTTGTCTTTTTTAAGTAGATGACATTCTTTGAAGCTTGGGCCCCATCTTATTAATAACAGCCCATATTTCTGCATATATAATTAATCATTCTTTAATTAAACCTCATTAGGAGGTGATTTGTAGCATTTAGGAGGCTAGGCAGTCTTGGAATCTAATGAATAGAGAAGTGTAATTATTTTTCCAGACCCATCAATGTAAGTTGTTGAAATGAGATGTGACTGCAGAGCTCTAGAGAAATTTACCGTCATCCACCAGCTTATCTGTGGAAAATAGTTATGAATCAGAAGGCCGTTTTCAAGCTAGGCTCGCTCATGCGGGCAGCTACAGAAAACATGCCGCAAGTCAAAAATATAAGAGTCTCATGTCAGTGTCTCGGCATGAACAGAAGCGACTTTTCTGGAGCAGCGTGTCTAGCTTTGACATTAAAGAACAGGTTCGTGCTACAGTTAAAGAAGGAGTTCATATAAAAAAGAAAAAATATGCTCATTCTCATGTCATTCAAAACCTGTTGGAGGTTATTTTTATTTGTGGAATAAAAAAAGAGATATTCTGAAGAATGTGATTGTATGTCTTTTCCATGAAATTAAAAATTGAGGAAGAAGGACTTAAAGACATTAAAATATCCTTAAATGGTTCGTATGACTCATGCACAAATCTTTGGAAGCCATGCGACAACATTTTTAAAAACAGACAGAAATTTACTTGCATGTTCATGAAGGTTCATGAGCAAAATAATGATGTCTGATATGTAGAAAGAAAGTTGGAATTGTCAAAGAATCAATTGATGGTTATCAAAATTAATCAGAATGATGAATCAGACTCAAGTTCAACTCATTGACCTTTAAAAAGGAAGATTATCAGTGAATACTGACTTGAATTATGCCC